>CM046818.1:26441865-26551384 GCA_025617385.1 Murraya koenigii
ATTTACGTTTCTCCGTAAATCACGGTTACCATCAATTGGTAATTTACTCAACCTACGCTCACGACAACAAAAGCCCTGCATTCACTATCATACGATGGTAAAGTCATCAAAGAAAGTGAACGTCCGATCTTAGAGTTCTCAATGGAAACAAGGTTTGTATTGAAAAACGTTACTTATGGTTTATTATGGCTCCAAGACATGCACGGTGCAGGGGATGCGTTTTTATGCAATCCTCTGAAAGGAGAAGTTCTTGAGCTACCGCGGGCACGGATACCGACACCTAAGTATGGGTAACGTCGACACAGCAGAGTATGAAATCGGATTTGATAGTACTAGCAAAACCTACAAGATTGTCCGTGTGGTTCGAAGGAAATTACAGTTGTCCCAAACAAACTGACAGCTGAAGTTTACACTTTGAGCTAGCACAGATTCATGGCGAGAAATCTCCTCAACAGTTACCCGTATTCATCTGGATCACGATTGAGTGTCTGCATATGGAGACATGCACTGGTTGGCTTATTATTTCTGGAGAAGCCCAGGAGAGAGCATGTTAATGTCTTTTGACTTCAAGAATGAGGTCTTGAAGGAGAATCCTCTTCCTAACTTTGAGGACAATGCTGATAATGAAAATTTTGTGTTAATTAATCTGAAGGGTTCTTTGGGTTTTGTTAGATTTGGGTGTGATACGTACGCATATGCAGATATGGTTGATGAAAGATTATGACAAGAAAGTGTGGGCCAGAGAACACTTAGTTTCTATTCAAGTTTGGGTAAGAGAGCCTGATAATACGGATGTTATGAGGCCTGACATCGGTTTTTGGGGAGAAAATTATAGGTGTTTCTTTGCAAGTAATTACAATTTCCTATGCTGGCTCTTGCGGGAGTCAAGGGTTATTTTTCGAAGATTTTAATAACCACTGTAAGCATTCATTTGTTGTTGATCTAAAAAAGAATCGCCTGTACATGCATAGTCGCTCTTGGTCGGAGGATGATGATGAATATATGAACTCGAATTCGAATTACATCACCAGTTATACAGGTAGCCTTCTTTCTCTCAAGCACTTTGGCTATTCAGTTGACCAAGGTGGTTTGTGCAACTTCCTGAAGACAGCCAGAAGAGTTTATGTCGATCCACCAGTTCCTCATTCTCAATAAAATCTTCGTTTTAATCTCACAAGTCCAAGAAATTACGGGGACAGAAATTTGGGATGCAGTAGCTAGTCTCTTGTTTTTTCGGATTAGTTTTATCAACTTTTCTTATTTTGTTGATCCTATTTATTTGAATAGGATTAGAAATTGTTTATTCTAAATTAGGAATTTTAATTTTTCTTATTTGAATAATGCAATGAGTAGGATTCTGAGCTAACCTTAAAAAGAAAATATTCGTGATTCTCTAATGCTTACGATAAGGGTTGACAGACAATGATAGCTAAAACATGAGTTAACGAAGAAGTGGAACAGCAGTTATTTAACATATATAATAAGAACAAAATAGCATAATAAAATTCAAGCCATTTGTAATCTCGGTACCCGAAATCCGGAACAGGAGTCTCATTAAATTCCTCTTTTCTCAAGTCGAAAGATATAATCCGTTTACAATAAAACCAATGAATGTCTTCATATGCAGATACGCCATATAATCTTCGAGGGTAAAAGAAATCAATTAATGGAGAGATTGCTACTAATACTGCCCTCCATGAATTTGTACCAAGTGCATAAACTTCAGCTGCCAGTTTGCTTAATGGTTAGATATTAATACGGAGAATCTTGGACTCGTTTTAGTACTAGCAAATCCTATTCCATAGGCAATGGATTGTACAAATGGGGCGAGTGGCCTTGGAAGCTCTAAGACTTCTCCTCTGAGAGGATTGCATAAAATGGCTTCGTCTTCACGACCCTCTAGTTTCTGAAAGCCTAATAAACCAAAAACCACATGGCAAAAGACATAGTAGCTTACTTTCTTGCAGAAATCTAAGGCTGGATATATATACTCACGTTCTTTGATGACACTGCCGTCGTAAACAAGTGGATGCAAGGTTTTTGAGGGACTTGTAATTAAGTCTATACAGGACCAGAATACAAGGTTCCTCGTCAACAGAAGCATGCATTGATTGGTACTTACCATTGAAATAATGGCTGATAATTATGTAACACCACTACTATAAAAATGACATTTACTGACACCTAGTTTACTGATGCTTTGTAAAAATTATTAGTAATATTGTACATATGCGCCATTTCGCGCTTTTAACAAGTAAGTATTAAAGGCTATTGATACTAGTGTGTCAGTAAATTAAATATCAACGTTCACTAACACTAAAGTATCAAAAATAAAAACAAGATTTATTAAAATTTATTTTAGTTTCAACTCGAATCCGAAACTTCTAAAGTTTAAAACATTAACGTTTGAAGTACAGACCATCAAAGACCATTAAACCCTATAGAATTAAATTTCAAATAATATTTTAAAGATTTAAAAAACAAAAAGATAATAACAAAAGCAAAACATAACATAAACTCTAACTCTCTGTCGCAGCCATTTGGCTATCACACCCAAACTCTTAACTCTCAATAGCTATCTTGCCTTTCCCTCCCTCTTTCTCTTTTCTCGATCTCTTCTGTTCTTTGCTTCTCATTTACAAATTGAATTCAATTAATTCAAATAGATAATGAAAATCTTATACTTGATTTTTCCATTTTTCACCAAAATTGAAAAAAGAATCAAAACCCTAATTGGTGATTTAGATTATGTGATTTGTGAAGATGTTTAATTGGTGAATTATTTGATGCTAAATGCTTGATGCTTGAAATTTTCAATCTGTATATATAGTACCTAGGGATAATAGAAGAAGTTCTTTGTATGTTACAATATTTTAGTTAATCCAGAGAATGATTGCAAATCTTGGAATTATAAATGGAAGGTGTATGAAACCCAATGTTTTGAATGCACAATACATTACTAGAAAAATGACATTTATTGACACTTAGTTTACTGACACTTAGCAAAAAGTATTAGTAATTGTGAACAAATGCACCTATTAACAAGTAGGTATTAGAAGTTATTGATACTAGTGTGTTAGTAAATTAAACATCAATAATCACTGACACTAAAGTATCAGAGATAAAAAAAAAATTTATTAATAGTTGTTTTAGTTGCAACTCGAACTTGAGACTTCTAAAGTTTAAAATTTTAACATTCGAAACGCAGACCATTGAGCCGTGTTGAATTCACTTAATTTGTTTGTTTTAAAGATTTAAAAAACAAAAATATAATAACAAAAACATAAAAAAACCTAAATGCTCGATCTCTCTAACTCTCACCCATCTCTCAATGCTTTCCCCGTCGGAGGAAATGCTCGATCTCTCTAACTCCAGGAATGGATTCGGAGACGGCGGAGGAGACGGCATCCCAATCAGAGGTGCTGAGGTTGCCGCGATTGAGAGAGAGCCACTTGGCACAGTAGGCGTTGATGATGGCTAGGGTTTCGTTGGTGGTCCAGCGAGGCGTGGGACATCACCGTTTCGAGAGGAAGTGAGGTTCCTAGACGTCTGAATCATCGAGAAATCGGTCGTGTTTGCAGATCGGTAGTGAGGTTCCCAGACGTCACCGTTTCGAGAGCCATGGGCTGTTTCTTCGGTTGCTTTCGTATCAGAGACGATCGCGCTCGTATTTCTCATACTACTCGCGCCAATAAACACACCGTGAGCTTCATTTTCGTTCGATTTTTAGAATTTATGCTAGAAATTACTTGACTCAAGATTTTGTGTTTCTGTTTTCATCTCTGTTTTTGATCTGAAGGTAAAATTTGTTTTTATTATTATTATTTTTTAATTTTTTTGAATATATTTTTTTTGTTTCAAAATTGGAGTTCATTTGTGTTTGTTTTTTATAGAGAAAGAAGAGTGCTGGAGTAATGATATTGAAAATTAGCGTTTGGAATCTCCAAAAATTGATAAGAGCCTCAAGGATGAGGTAACGATTCATTTGTTTGTTTTGAAATTTTGATTATGTATGTGGAAGCTGATGTGTGATCGACGAACAGCAATTGCTATCAATTTCTGGAGATGAATTTCTCGGGGGGTGGGGGTGTTTTTTGCATTGTGTTTGTTGTATGTTCGGATGCTGGGAAAGTATGTGAAAAGAGAAAAGAAGAAGAGAAGTGAATGGGTTCAATCTTTTGTCCGTAGATGTTGTGGCTTTATGGTTGGTATGTTGATTGGTTCATTCATTCGCTGCAATTGTTTGACATCGAACTGCATTACGGTGTATCCTGTTCATGTTCATTGTACAAACTAGATGCTAAAGAGTCCAACGATTGGATGATATCTTATTTTTGATTGCTTGCTTTTTCGAAGAGTAACAAAAGATAATTTAATGATGTGCCGGATGCAATTTCAAAGTTGGAGGAGGCATTGATAGTTACACCTGACAGACACGACACATTGTGGTGTTTGAGAAATGCTCATACTTCTCATGCTTTTTGACTCCGACCGGGATGAGGCCAAGGAGTATTTCAATAAGGCAACTCAAGTACTTTCAAGCAGTTCGTGAATGAGGTCTTGTTTTTCTATTTGCAAGTGACTAGTAAATATTAGATATTATGATATGTGTGAAATAATAGATTTGCGAGTGACTAGTAAACATTTTTGTTGTCGATTTTGATGTGACACTTGAATTGAGCTGGAATTTGAATGTAGCTGTAAATAGAGCTTGAGATTGGCGGATTATTTGCTATTTTAGCTTTAACTAGCATTACTCGTTAGAGTATCTTAATATGATCTTGAAATCCTATCTCTGTTTGTGGTGGTAGTGGAGGTGGACCGAGAATTGCAGCAATTGTAGGAATTGCAGTGCAACCACTGCAGCTAGACAAGGGGCATGTTCTTGATATGAGAAAATGAGTCCCAATTTGCACAAGCGATGAGCTGCGATTCTTGCTCGCTGCAGCACAAGCGATAGCTGCATTTTCACTGTCTGCAGACAAGCAGCTGCGATTGTTCTTGCTACACCATAAGCAGCAATTGCATTCTATCGCAGTAGGAACTACGGCAGGTCGCACTAGTTGCAGGTGCTATAGCTGCTTGTCGTTGCAGCTTCTACTGCCGCATATCGCAATCGCTTCTTGTTCTACATGACAGACGAATTGCAGTACTTCTGCTGCTGCAGACATAGCGATGGCTGCATTTTCTCTTGCTGACGGCATAGCGAGCATGCTGCATTGCGATTGTTGTTGCTACACCACAAGCAGCAGCTACATTTACAGCATTGCGATTGTTCGCTTCTTGCTTTTCATTGTGCTTTCCTTGTCAATATTACGAGGTAGTGCTACTATAAAATTTTCTTTACTCTCAATCTTCGATGCTAATGTTTTGTGGTAAAATACTTAATTTTTTTTCCTGTTTTCTTAATTTTTTGGTCTTCTTTTGCGGAACAATGACGGTTCACAAAAGATCTCGGGAGATGCACTCAAAGATCTCTACAAGTCTTTCATCTCTAATTATCCTATTGTATTAATTGAAGATCCATTTGACCAAGACGAGTGGGAGCACTATACCAAGCTAACCGGTGAGGTTGGAGAAAAAGTACAAATTTGTAGATGGGCCTGGGAGGGATATGATCTTTATTCTTTTTTTTAATATTTTAATCTTCCTTAAATTTGTAGATGGAGAGCCTGATTTGTTTGTGTATGAAAGTAACGGTGTTTTGTCAAAGAACCCATATGATTTGGGTGTGCAATTAAGTAAACTCTTTAAGATTGTTTGGTGAAAGTCAAACAAAAGCCATAATATTTTGTTAGAAATTTATATATAATTGTTCATTTAGCGTTTACTAATATTCTTTTTAAATAATATCATTAGATTAACAAAACTTAAAATGACAATAATAACTAATAAAAGTCATTGATATTAAAATGTATCATAAAGTATCAATTTCATTGGGGTGATTGTTTTACTGATATTACTAACTCGTGATACTATAGTAATAATAATTATTGATGTTATAGTGTCATAAAATCTGTAATACTATAGTAATAGTAATCCCTGACACCACATTCAAGTGTCAGTATTTTTCTGACTCCCAGATCATTGACACTATTAATAAGTGTCACTAAAAGTAATTAGTGACACTATTTTAGTATCACTAAAGGCCATTTTTCTAGTAGTGAATTAATATTGATTTGAAGTAAAATAATTAATTTAAAGTATTGGCTTGTAAGACAGTTTTGGTAATTATTGTTTACTATAATGATGCTCTTTATTTGCATTAGCTAGATTTTTTATGTTAAGTAGAACGGATTTAAAAATATATCTATACATTTTGTTGCTTTATTTTTTAAGTTCAAGGGCCACGTATGGATGATATTTCGTAACTTCGCGATGAGTGGGCCATATATGTTGTAAAGTTAATTGTAGCATACAATAATCAGGTAAAATTATAAGTATATTTTTTTCTTGTAAATATCTGATAATTGATTTGTATAGCATGCTAGCTAATTAAATCTATATGATGCACTTGTAGGTAGGGAAGGTGAAGGGAAAGACAAAGGTCGAGGAGTAGATGTACTCAGGATAACTGAATGATTGCTACAAATTGTCATTATGTTGATTTCAAATTATATTTGAAATATTTTTTTTTATTTTTACAAACTGTCACTATATTGATTTTAAATTATATTTGACATACTTTTTTTACTATTATATTTGTATTAATGTTTGATTCAGACTTATTTAAAATTTGTTAGGAATTTTATATGTAATTGTTCATTTTAGCAGTTTAGCCTACTTTTAATATTTTTTTTTTGAATAATATCATTAGATTGAAAAAACTTAAAATGTATCATAAAATATCAGTTCCATTGGAGTGGTTGTACTAGTGATATTACTAACTAGTGATATTATAGTAATAGTAATTATTGACACTAAAGTATTACTATTTGTATTCATTGACATGTAATAATTGTTTGTAAATACTGTTACAAGAGTGTCACAATATTAGTAATACTATAATGATACGAACTTTTGACATGTAATAATTATTAGTAACTTCTATCACTATAATGTCATAAAATCTGTAATACTATAGTAATAGTAACCCCTGACACCAATTTCAAGTGTCACTATTTTTCTGATTGCCAGATCACTGACACTATTAATAAGTGTCACTAAAAGTAATTAGTGACACTATTTTAGTATCACTAAAGGCCATTTTTCTAGTAGTTACTTTGTCCCGACTCCGATCCGAGAATCTAACTTCAATTCACATATCACATATATACTTAAAAATCTTTTAATAATTTTAACAATTCAAACCCCAAATATAATATTAAACTGCAGCGAAAGATTTATGAATTTCTGCCAAACCATCTAAAATTTTCAATCATAAGTTCTTCTCTTTACTCAACATAAATAAATCCAGATTTCTGAAAACTGAATAACAATAAACTATAATAAGTACAAAACTCAGGAAGCAAATAGATGACATGACATGATCGTTTGAAAACATTGTAAAACAAATTCATGATCCTTTGAAAACGTTGTAAAACAAATTTATAAAAATCTCTTTCTGTCACTTTCAAGCTTTCGCATTTTCTTCCAACAAAATATATATCTTGCAATTTAGCACTTCAATTTGTAGTATACGTGGTACTTCGCGGCATGTTGGCCCTCGCGAGGTGGCCCATACAGCTTTAAGTGGTGGTCCCCAATGCAAAATCTCATAAAGCAAAAATTTCGTTTGCAAAATCCACTTCCTTATTCATAGAAAACTTAAAGCATTTTCATGCTTATGCCAATGAACTATCACATGTACAAATGCTAATATACATTGATAAGGACAAGTCACCAACACAAACAAAGTTAGAAATTGATATGTTAGTTTGCTCATCTATAGCAAAAGGATTTCCACCATCTCGTCTGGGGCACAATTAATGTGAAACAGGGCAGCAACATATGTCACGGCGGAATCATCACAATGGCTAGTTAATTATTATAATTATTGTAAATATATTATTTCCTTTTTCAGCACCTTGAACATCTTCATATACCTTGTAAAATTAGTGATTGAATCAAGAAAAACAAATACTGTTTTTCACCATATTCAAGCATCTTAAGTATTTTTTATAGTATCAGAGCCTCATGGCTTCAAGTTCGAATTCAGAAGCATCTTTATCCCTTCAGTCTTTCCATCAGTGTTCGAGTTTAGTTCCAATCAAACTCAACACCAAAAATTATCTTCTTCCCTTGTATTTATCCTTAGGCTAAATCATCACATAGTTAATGTTAAGACTCCACCAAAGATGATAGAGTAAGATGGGAAGGAGATAATTAATCCAAATTTTCTCATATAGAAAAATAATGATATACTTCTCACTATGTGGCTCAGGAGTATGATGAATGAAGACGTGTTGAGCATGGTTATCGGCTTACAAACTACTAGAGAAATCTGACTCACAATTGAAGAAAACATGCTGCCTACCACTAAGGAGCAAGAAACATGGTTGAAAGATAGCCTTTATTCTCTAAAGAGAGGATCATCCAAGCTTGATGAATTTCTTAAGAAATTCAAGAGTCTTTGTGACAAGTTGGAAGCAATTGGAAAACCAATGAATATTGATGACAAAATCTTTCAAATTGCAAGAGCCTTAGGTCCCAAATATGATGACTTCAAAACTGCAATGCTCATTAAACCTCCATATCCCAGCCTCAAACAATTCATCAATTCTCTCCAAAACCATAAACACACTGTGATGATAGAAAAGATAAAGAAGCTAGACTTAAAGCAAACCAAAACCAAGCCTTTTTTAGTCAATGTAGAAGAGATAGAAATCAAAGGGGTGGAAGACCTCCCAACAGGGGTAGAGGATCTCAACGTAACCCAAATGGCAGAAATTATCCCAACAATTACAATGGCAATAATCGTGGACCACAACAGCAACCACAAAAGCCAAATAAAAAAATAATAACTTAGATGAAGAAGTTATTGTTTGCCAAATCTGTCACAAACGTAAACATAATGCTGCTGAGTGTTGGCACATATACGAATATGACAATGAAGAGAATTCACAAGCCTTAGCTGCCATGCATAAATCTTCAAAATAATACTGACCAACAATTCTATGTGGATTCTGGAGCAACATCACACATGACAAATAACACAGGTAACTTTGATCATGTAAGACCTTATAGAAGTAATGACTAAATAATTGTCAGCAATGGTCAAGATTTAAATATTTCTCATACTGGTTCTACTTCTTTAAAAACAAATCATGGCACTTTACATGGAAATAATATTCTATTTGTTCCAAAACTAAAAAAGAATCTCTTATCAGTTGGACAACTTATTGACGATATTAAATGTGTTTTTAATATTGTAGCCACTTATATCATTTATAGGCTACCTCTTTCAACTTTAAAAAATAAAAGTCCTTATCAAATTCTTTTCAAAAAATTACTAGACTATAAAGAGTTAAAGGTCCTAGATTGTAGATGTTTCCTTATCTTCGGGATTATAGTAAAATAAAATTTGATAAGAAGTCATATCCATGTGTTTTTATAGGCTATAGTCCCCTCCATAAAGGATATCGTTGTCTACAACCTGTGACTAATCGTGTGTGTGTGTGTGTGTGTGTATATATATATATATATATTCAAAGAATTAACATCCTCTTTTAATGTGTAGGAACAAAGTACATTTACCATTTTTCCTCTATAAGACGAGCGGCTCTTAAAGATTTCTCCCAATTATGAAAATTTTAGTGCTCCACGTGCTGTTCAAGCAAAAAATTTTAAAAGCATTACAATTCGTACATCACATGTGCAATTGATGCCTCACTTGGATACAAATTTAGATAACCACTTAAACGTTGCTTCTCCAATTATTTCAGATTTATAACAAGGTACTTTAGAGGACAATTTAAATATAGCTTATACTACTTCAGACACTCCACACAATAACTCATAAATATCACTAAATATTTTGGAGTCTCCACATGCGATGCAACCATTGACTATTAATGCTTCCAATCTAAATAATCCTCATGCAACTCAACCAAACAATTTGCCCAGAGATGCGGACAACAACTCTATCACTAATTCACAACCAGATTATCCTGACATATCCAACCACTTATTTTTGAAACTCAAAATACCAAACACTATCCCAAGACAAAGCCTAAATACTCATCTCATGTTGACCTATAATAAACTCAAATAGAATACTAAGTTAGCCCTTCAAACTATTGAAAACAATAAACTTGTTTACAAAATAATAAGGTGTTGAGTTGTACATGGCCCTCCATCATCATGCTCCATCATTATGCTTCATCATCATAGGTCTACAATGTTGAGTGGAGGTTAGCTTTACACATTTGATGCCATTAAAGGACTCCTTTAGAGCATGTTAGGTGAGTGGAATATGTTTGGTGTTATGATGAAAGGTTGGTGGAATGTGCTAGGTGATGTGTATTGTTATGATTATGTTTGTGTTTTATTCACTATAAATACTTATGCTATAGTGTTGTGAAATATAAGTCTAAGAGTAAGAAAGCATAAGAAGTATAATAAAGTCCCTGAGAGCGATTTGTGAGAGTGTGTGAATTGTTCTTATAATATTCTTGAACTTTCTCTAATAAACTTTGTATTTCATCCTTCAAATTCTCCAACACAAACTAGCCACCGTAGCTAAAGTGAATCCAAAACACTCAAAACTGCCTTAAAGGATCTAGTTTAGGTTCAAGCTATGAAAGAAGAACTCCAAGCATTGCATCAAAATCAGATATAGATCTTTATGCCACGGCTTAACAATATTAATGTCAATGTCATCGGATCAAAGTGGGCATATCGTATCAAATACAAAGAAGATGGAATAATTGATTGTCGTAAAGCTCGATTAGTTGCCAAAGGATTCACACAGGTTCCTAGAGTCGACTTTGACGAAACCTTCAGTCCCGTTATAAAGGCTGCACTATCCGCCTTATTCTTGCAATTGTCATGAGCTCAAAGTGGCTTATCGAGCAATTGGATGTTCGCAACGCTTTTTTTCGTGGGCCACCCACCCATCATATGTTTACAAACTTAAAAAATTGCTCTATGGCCTGAAACAGGCACCCAGAGCGTGGTTCGAATATCTTTCTCAAGATTTAATCTCACTTGGTTTCTCTAGTAGCAAAGCTAACAGCTCTTTGTTTATATTTAATAATAAATCTATTCTTATACCAGTTTATGTTGATGATGTGATCATTACAAGAAACAACGAGAAGGAAATTCAATCAATCATCAATAATCTTACCTCAAAGTTTGCTCTAAAAGATCTTGGTAATCTCCATTACTTCATTGGCATTGAAGTTAAATAATTCAAGCAAGACATCTTTCTATTTTAAGCAAAGTACATTAAAGATCTCCTTTACAAGGCTCAGATGCAGGAAGTCTCCAGTATCTTACCTACATGAGGCTAGATATCACATTTTGTCAATCAGACTTCATAACACTTCCAAGCGTCAACCAAGCTAATTTCAAGAAAGTGAAAAGAATACTTCGTTACCTTAAAGGTACATTAGACTTTGGCCTCATATTTTTTACTTAAAGCTCTCTCATGCTATATGCCTTTTCGAATTTTGATTAATTTGGATGTTCAATAACAAGATGAAGTACAATGGGATTCTGCGTTTATCTTGGAAGTAATTGTATCTCTTAGAGCTCAAAGAAACAACACACAGTCTCTCGCTCAAACGCCGAAGCCGAATATAAGTCTATGGCCTTTGTAGCTGCCGAATTAACATAACTCACATATTTGTTTAAAGACATTGGGTTAAGTATTCCAAAGGTACCCACACTTCTTTGTGAAAATATGAGTGCAATCCATATGACTAAGAATTTAATATTTTATGCTAAAATGAAACATATTGAGCTCGACATGCATTTTGTTTGTGAAAAGGTTGCTAAAGAATTAACAAGATGAAGTACGATGGGATTCTGCGTTTATCTTGGAAGTAATTGTATCTATTGGAGCTCAAAGAAACAACACACAGTCTCTCTCTCAAACGCCGAAGCCGAATATAAGTTTATGGCCTTTGTAGCTGCCAAATTAACATAACTCACATATTTGTTTAAAGACATTGGGTTAAGTATTCTAAAGGTACCCACACTTCTTTGTGAAAATATGAGCGCAATCCATATGACTAAGTATTTAATATTTTATGCTAAAATGAAACATATTGAGCTCGACATGCATTTTGTTCGTGAAAAGGTTGCTAAAGGATTATTATTTACACGACATGTGCCTTCACATATTTAGATTATCGATACTCTTACAAAACTTTTGCGAAAGCAACAATTTCTCATACTTGGAACCAAGCTCGGCGTTCATTGCATGTCATTACCTAGTTTGAAGGGGGCTAATAAGGACAAGTCACCTACACAAACAAAATTAGAAACTGTTGATAAGGACAAGTCACCAACAGAGACAAAGTTAGAAACTAATATAGTAGTTTCCACAACTAGCAAAAGAATTTCCACCATCTCATCTGAGGCACAATTAATCTGAAATAGAGCAGCAACATATGTCACGGCGAAATCATCACAACAGCTAGTTGATTATTATAATTATTGTAAATATATTCTTTCCTTTTTCAGTACCTTGAACATCTTTATATAAATTGTAAAATTAGTAATTGAATAAAAAAACAAATACTATTTGTTTTTCACCATATTCAAGCATCTCAAATATTTTTTATAGATAACCACGCTCAACACATAACAACATATCACATAAACGTATGGGCAGTAATATAAAAATCAATATCCATACATATTAAAAATAAGTTTTTCAAACATGTTAAACATATACATATTATTTATTGTGATTAGTTTAAAAGTTTAGTTTACTTGCCTCTTGGTATCGACATGTAACAAATGTGTATTGATATCGTCGGCCTAAAAATCATTAATAAAACTCTTATAAGATATAATCAAGTCCTAATCATAATTTCCAACCTAATTATAAAATTTCAATGTCCTCAAATTTCTCATTTTAAACACCTCTTAAACTCAATCTCAAACACTCACAAAATTCAATCCCTAAAACAGAACAGTCCATGTTCTCTGATTTTTAATAAATTATTACCTTATCGAACAAATCTCAAATTTTACGGAGCATATGCTAATATAGAAGTGGCAAAACAAGTCATCGAGTCGTGTTCATATTCGTGTCATGTCAACTTCGTATCATGTCAAATTTAAGTCAACCCAAACACTACTCATTTAATAATGTGTTAAAATATTGAAATCCATGCCCGTCAAAGAAAATAAATGAATTACCCAATAACCCACTTAATATCTATATATTAACCAAAATTTATATAAAATATTTGTACGTCAATTCTCTAATGAGAATATCTTCATTTTAAACAAAGTAAGGATGTCACTAACATAAAAAAATAAAATAAAATTTTCAATGTATTGAAATATCTGTTTTTTTGTTTGTTAGTAGACATCCTCACTTTATTAAAGTGAGGATGCCCTCACTAGAGAAGCTCTCTCTCTCTTTCTCTCTCTCAAAATATATATATTACACATTTATACTATTAAAGTTTTAATTATATATATGTAAATAATATTATATATCAATATCCTAATAGATACATGTCTACCAATATTTTATACATTTATACTATTGAAGTTCTAAATCTATATAAAATTTTATAAATGAAATACTATGTATATGTTCATCCTTAAAAAATATAAATACAAAGAATCTGTCCAATATATAAATTTTGATGACAAAAACCAAGAAATAAATTTAAAATACAAAATATAATCATGTCATTGATTGGATAAATGGGTAAAGAATTTTAACCATAACCTAACACGAAAAAAAATTGGGTCGACCCTGACCCAACTCATTCAATAATCACGTCAAATTTGATGACCTATACTCATTTATTTGTCTTGTTCATGTCGGGTAATTAGGTCGTATCAAATTTTGCCAACTTTATGATGACATACTGAAAATTCATTAGTAAGAATTACATAGCTTAATTCCTTCAAAAATTATTGAAAATAATTTACGTTTTAGACATTATTAAATATATCAAACAATTTTCTGCTTCGAACATACTTGCTTTAAAATTTCAAAACAATCTAATGTTTCATCATAAAATCTAGAAAATTTTCATAATCACACTAGACATATATATAAATTATGTTAATATAAAGATTTTCACACTTATAATTTTGATGATTACAAATATGTTTTTGAATTGATTAAAGCTTAAAGTCTTTTAAATATTTTTAAAGAGTAAATTGAAAACTTTGAAAACCTCTAATTCTATTTAAAATTCTAGAAAGAACTTATTTGAAAATGTATAAAATATTTTTGAGCTTCAAAATAGTTTTAAAAAGAATTAGGGTAAAATTATAGTTTTAAGAAAGTTGCACTGTAGCGATATTATTTGACATTGTAGCTAAAGGGCTAGTCGGCAATAGAGTTACCAGGCTGCTGGTAAGGTCTAGAGAGTATTTTATCTTGTTCAAAGATAACGGTTAACCGACAACAAGTAAGCAGGCTGCCGATAAGGTCTAGAGAGCTACATACCTTACTCAACGATAATGGTTAACCGACAATAAGTTAGTAGGTTACCGACAAAGTCCAGAGAACAACTCAATCTAATTAGTGTTAACGGCGATCCGACAATATATAAATGGCTAATCGATAGCTTAACGAGGAATTGACAATTTTGAAAGGGCTAGCCGATTATTTGAAAAACAGCTCAACAATAACTTGTTCAAAGTTAAAACGGTGATCCGACAACAAGTTAACGGAACCATTAATACTCAAAAAGTCAATAACGGTTAGTTTTCAACTCCAACTATAAAAAGATTCATTCAAATCTAAATGAGTATTGAATAACTACAGATTCACTGAGCATTCAACAGTAATCCAAGCTTACGTTCTTGTAATCAATATATTCACACTTTGAGTATTCATCTTGTATTTGATTATATAATGTGAGTGAAGCTGTGTTGTAATTTATTTTATTGTAAACATAAAAATTAGATAAGTGTAAGTATTGAAGTACACTTTGGCTAAGAGATTGAGATTAATCTCTTGTTGTAACAGTTCATTGACACCTAGGAAGTCGACTGTAAGCATTGTTGAAACCTCGCGGTTAGTGAAAGCCTCAAGCTCGATGAACTTGGAGGCGTGGACGTAGGCACGGTTGGCCGAACCACATAAAAATTCTCGTGTTTGCATTTTTCTTTCCCTTACTCTTTATATTTACTGCACTTTAAATTTGAGTATTTAAAATTTAGTTGCCTTATTGAGAGTTAATTAAATTTTATTTAGCAATATTTTTATAATCCCAATTTACACCCCTCTTGGGTTGCTTAGTTAGTATTTCATTTAGTATCAGAGCGATGTGCTCTTGTTCTTGACTTAATCATCTAGAGTTAAAGACCTATGGCAACCCAATATGATTATACATTTAGAGAAGGACGATCTACTACGAGGGCACCATTCTTTGATAGTAATGACTACCCTTATTAGAAAATTAGGATGAGAATTTACCTATAGGCCTTAGACTATGAAATTTAGGAGATTATTAATAATGGACCATTCGTACCTGTTATGAAAAAAAAGGAAGATATTCCTAAGTCATCCAACCAATGGAGTGAGGAAGAGAAAAAAAAAATTATCTCTAAACTCCGAAGCCATGAACGCCTTATTTAGTTCTCTCGATAAAAAAAAATTTCATAGAATATCTAGTTATGAGAGTGCACAGGAAATTTGGAACAAACATGAAGTTGTCTATGAGGGAACAAATAAAGTTAAAGAGTTTAAAATTAGTATATACACCAGACAATATGAACTGTTTCAAATGGAATAAAATGAAAATATCTATACCATGTATACTAGATTTATAGATATTGTGACCACTTTAAGAGCGTTAGGAAAAACTTTCTCTAATAGTGAAAAAGTTAAGAAAACCATTAGGTCACTTCCTATTGAATGGAGACCTAAGAGAACATGCATAAAAGAAGTTAAAGATTTAAATATCTTACTTATTGATGATTTAATTGGCTCTCTTATTTCCTATGAGGAAGACTTAGCAGGTGAAAAAGACAATGAGGAAAAGAAAAAGAAGAGCATTGCTCTTAAAGCTTCAAAGTATGAAAGTAAAGAGGAAAGCGAGCCCGATGAAGAGGAAATGACTATATTAGCAAGAAGGTTCAGAAAATTCTACAAGAAAACAAATGAACAAAAGAAGTTCAGAAACTACAAAAATAAAAATGAAAAGAATGAACATCTCACTTACTATGAATGTAAGAAACTTGGACACATTCGGTCAGAATGCCCTCTCCTCAACAAACTTAAGAAGAAAGTCATAGTGGCTACATGGGATGACAGTGATGAGGTATCAAATGGTGATAAAGAGCTTCAAAAAATGTCAAACCTAGCTCTTATGGCATCTGGAAATGAATCATTCGATGAGCTTGATGAGGTAAATGATTCTTCTACCTATTAAAGATCAAATTTTATGTCATTTTTGCAATTAAAATGGTCATATGAAAAATAGATGTGATGTCAAGAAAAATGCATATTGTGGAATGAAATGTATTTGGGTTCCAAAAGGAACCATTACTAACAGTTAAGGACTTAAAAAGGTTTGGGTACCTAAGGCTTGAGATTTTCTTTGCAGGGTTTGAAGAATAATAATAATAAATGGTTTTTGGACAGTAAATGTTCAAGATACATGACAAGAAAATATGTTTAGTTTTTAAGCTTTACCAAGATTGACAATAGTGGAGATGTTTCTTTTGGAGATAATTCAAAAGGAAAGATTCTTGGAATTGGTAATGTTGTTAATGTATCCTCTACTCTAATTAAGAATGCGCGTTTGATTGAGAATTTGAAACATAACTTGATTAGTATTAGTCAATTATACGGCAAAGGTTATAAAGTTATTTTTGATAAAGCTAGATGTGTTATAGAGAATGCATGTGATAGTAAAATTATGTTTGTTAAAAATAGATGTGGCAATGTGTATACCATCAATAGTGAATGTGCATCTTCAAATGATAAATGTTTGTCCGCATTGAATGATAATGGTTGGTTATGGCACAGAAGATTAGGACATGCAAACGTGGATTTTATTTTAAAGATTTCAAAAAATGATCTTGTTAAAGGTCTTCCTAAAATTGGTTTTCAAAAGAATAAAGTTTGTGAGGTATGTCAATTTAGTAAACAAATCAAAACCTTTTTAAAAATAAAAATTACATTTCTATTTCAAAACCACTTCAACTTTTTTATATGGACTTATTTGGACCTTTTAGGTATGTTAGTTTAAATGGAAAGTACTATGTTTTTATGATTGTTGATGATTTTTCTAGATTCACATGGATATTGTTCTTAGCCAATAAGGATGATGCTTTTGATGCTTTTAAAGTATTTCATGAAAAGGATTGTAAGATTGCATGCATTAGAAGTGATCACAATGAGTATGGTATTGAACATCAATTTTTTTCACTTAGGACTTCACAACAAAATAGAGTTGTTAAGAGAAAGAATAGGTCTATTCAAGAAATGGCTAGGACCATATCAAACGAAAATAGTTTACCTAAATATTTTTGGGTCGAAGCTGTCAACACTACATCTTATGTTTTAAATCATGTATTAATTAAACTTACCCTTAATAAGACTTCCTATGAGCTTTAGAAAGATAGAAAACTCAATATTAGTTATTTCAAAATTTTTGGATGCAAATGTTTTGTTTTGAACACAAAAGATAATCTTGTAAATTTAATCCAAAATTTAATGTTGACATCTTTCTTAGATATTTAAATTCCAGCAAAGCTTATAGAGTCTATAACAAAAGATAAATATTTTATTTTGAATACGAGAGATAATCTTGGTAAATTTAATCTAAAATCTGATGTTGGCATCTTTGTTAGATATTTAAATTCATGCAAAGCTTATAGAGTATATAATAAAAGATTTTTGGTTATGTAGGAATCTATAGATGTCATATTCGATGAATCTAATTCTTCCTCTTCGGAGCAAGTTGTTGTTGATAATGATGCAGATGAAAAGTCACATGGAGAGCAATTAAAGGACAAGCAAAATGATGTCCCACCAAAAAATCATGAGGAACAACAAGAAGAAACAAGTGCAGAAAAAAATGAAAGTATTTCTCAAACACTTCCTAAGGAGTGGAAGTATGTCTATTCACATCCAAAAAATTTAATTTTAGGTGATCTCTCTAAAGGAATTACTACTAGGTCATCATTTAAGAGCACATGTGAATATGATGCATTTATTTCTCAAACTGAACCATAATCTTTTTGAGATACTGAAAATGATGAATCTTATATTATAACTATGCAAGAAGAGTTAAATCAATTTAAGAGAAATAATGTATGAGAATTAGTTCCTAAACCGAAATATCAATTTATCATTGGTACTAAATGGGTATTTAGGAATAAGATTGATGAAACGGGAGTGTTTGTAAGAAATAAAGTTAGATTAGTAGCTCAAGGTTACAACAAAGAAGAATGAATTGATTTTTATGAAACATTTGCACCTGTAGCTAGATTGGAGTCCATTAGGATGTTATTAGTATTTGTATGTCATAAAGATTTCATTTTATATCAAATAGATGCTAAAAGTAAATTTCTAAATGGTCATATTATGGAAGAAATTTATGTGAAACAACATCTTGATTTTGAAAATGAAAAATTTTCAGATCATATTTATAAGTTGACAAAAGCTTTCTATGGATTGAAATAAGCATATAGAGCATAGTATGATAGGTTTAAAAATTTCTTACTGGAGAATAGTTTCTCAATGGGTAAAGTTGATACAACTCTCTTCATTATGCATAAGAACAAAAATATTCTTCATGTTTAAATTTATATTGATGATATTATCTTTAGTTCTACTAATGAGCTATTGTGTAAAGAATTTTCATCTTGTATGAGCAAAGAATTTGAGATGAGCATGATGGGAGAGTTAAAGTACTTTCTCGGACTACAAATGACACAAAATAAGGAAAGGATTTTTATAAGTCAAGCCAAGTATATGAAGGACTTACTCAAAAGATTTTGGCTATGAAAATGGATCAGTAAAAAGCACTCCAATAAGCACAACTATCAAGCTAGACAATAATGAAAAAGGTAAAGAAGTTGATATTAAAAAATATCAAGGTATGATCGGATCCTTACTCTACTTAACTGCTAGTAGACCTGATATTATATTTAGCGTATGCTTATGTTCTAGATTTCAATTATGTCCTAAGGAGTCTTATTTACTGGCTGTTAAATGATTTTTTTGATATTTGATTGGCACCATTGATCTTGGTCTTTAGTATCCTAGAGGAACATATATAGATTTAAAATGTTAGTCTGATGCTGATTTTACTGGGTATAAAGTTGATAAGAAAAGTACTGGTGGTGCATGCCATTTTCTAGAACACTCTTTAGTCTCTTGGTTTAGTAAGAAATAAAATTCAGTTGTACTTTCTAATACTGAGATAGAATATATTGCAGCTGAAAGTTATTGTGCACAAGTATATAGATGAAACAAACACTTAAAGACTATGACATTAAGCTAGATCAGATTCTTATTAGATGTGACAACACTAGTGCTATTAATTTATCAAATAATCTAATTCAACACTCTATAATAAAATACATAGAAATTCGACATCATTTTCTAAGAGACAATGTTCAAGAGGGAGATGTTGTGATTGAATTTGTTTCCACTAATAATCAATTTGCTGATATCTTTACAAAACCACTTCAATGAAGAGCAATTTACAAAGATTAGGCATGAACTTGGAATAATCAATATTGCATATTAATATATTGTTTTGTTTGATTTCTTGAATGTGTTTTACATAATTTATTGACTCTTGCATTCATAAATCATTCATCAAATGGCCATTAAAATATTCCAAGTTTAAGAAATGACTTTAGAGTAATTCATTATTTGACCAAAAATTAAAATAATGTGCGAAATCATTTCATAAGAGATTTTAGATGAGCATTCTGGAGGATAATGGCTCGCCGCTAATTAAGTAAATTATTTATTGCTAACTCATTGACATAGACAAAGCTACTGGAGAGCAACAGCTCGCCGTTAACAAATAAATGGCTTGCCAATATTTGATTAACAAATGTTTTACTCTCTGGAGCATAACGGCTCACTAATAACTTATTAGCGGCTCACCATTTTTGGGTTTTATCTGTATAGTGACCTTCTTCTTCATCATCTTTTCTTAGTCCTGAACCGTTTTCTCTGCACCTCTTGTTGACATTTTCCTTCGTTTTTCTTCCAAAATTGAGTTTCCTACACGCTTAAAATCCTCTTAAATCAATATTTTTGTGATTATAACTTATTTGTTTACTCAAATCACAAAATTTCTAAATTGAAACTTTAGAATTGCCGTAATTTTTTTCTTCAAATTTCTCTCATTTTTCTTTCATTTTTGCTTAAATTAAGTTATAAACACCTTTCTCTACCACTTTTCTATCTTTATACCAATTCATTTTCTTATTTACTCATTCATTTTCCAAAATCCCAAATTTCACTCTCCATGGCTAGTGGTTCTTTATCTAGAAAAGGCAAGAGGGTCAAGCACCCTACTGCACCAGGCCCTGATTCAAGGTTTGCTCTTACTACCTTTCCAAGTTAGGATCATCCATATTATTTTGCAGCACATGGTCACTCCTTGGTAGGGACATAGTGATGAGGTGATTTGATGTGGGTCTATTAGATTCTCTCATCTGGAGCCTGGAGGTTAACCTTGTCTACACCATTACACGTCATATGCTAACTTTCCTCAGTGTCAGTAACCGATCTCTTCCCTATGGAAGTATCATCACTCGGATTCTTCATTATATCTGTGTTCTTCTCACTGAACCTCTTTATGTTGAGGTCAAGAAGTTAGGATGCTAGATTTTTTTTGTCACTAATTTTTAAAGGAAGGGAAATATATTGATAAGGATTCATTTTTTAAAATATGAGGACACTCTTGTTGCCCCAAAGGATGATAAATTCCTCATTGAAATCTATTCGACTGATCAGCTTCCTGATTTTCACTTAGGAGCTCGACCTCGTGCCCCTAGGAGAGTTGGAGTACGGCAAGATCATAAGGAGGAGTAGGAGGAGCCTGCACATGAGGGAGATATTGGTGACCAACCTCCGGCTTTTGATAGTTTGCGCAGCACATTAAGGGTCACATTAACATTATTTTTTAGCGGTAGCAGTAACTCCAGTCTCAGTTTGAGGTATTCCAGATTCAGTAGCTTGAGTTTCAATGACACATCTTATCTGCTCTAAGAGTTCCTCCATTCGAGTCATCATTACAGCAGCCTCCATAGATTTTATATCTTCTTTATATATCTCATTATATGTATTTCGCATATACATAATTACTTGTATCCATTTATTATTATGGTATTTTTTTTTTATCACATGATATTGATTATTTGGTTCATATAGATGCTTGTTTATGTTTATGGATTCATGGTATTCATGTGGATGCTTAGTTATATTTATAGATTCACGTGGATGATTGGTTTTGGATGTTTCTTTAATTAGGAATGGATGTATGTGCTTGTTGAGATTATCTATTAACATGATTGATAGTTGAGATAGTTTTTAACATATATTGAAAGTGTTCCTAGCAGGTTTCAAAATTTTTGTTTACTTGATTTTCTGGGGAAACTCTGTCTAAATTCTTCTAAATATTTTCTGCATTTTTCATTTCTTTTCGATGATGAAGAGGGAGAAGTATGCAAGAAAGTGTGAGTTTGAGTATGTAATTATACTTATGTTTTTAAATTTATTATACATATGTTTTCAAATTTTTATTTTAATAATATATGGCTTTAAAATAATCTTTGAAAACAAATGATTTATTTACGAGGAGCACATATTTAGGAAGAGTTTAAATCTTTCAAAGGTATTTTTTAAAAACATTTCTTGAGGATTTGTCATCATAAAAAAAAAAAGTGAGAGATTGTTAACTTATAGATTTTTACAATTATGATTTTGATGATTACAAATATGTTTTTGAATTGATTAAAGCTTAAAGTCTTTTGAATATTTTTAAAGAGTAAATTGAAAACTTTGAAAACCTCTAATTCTGTTTAAAACTCTAAAAAGAATTTATTTGAAAATGTATAAAATATTTTTAGGCTTCAAAATAATTTTGAAAAGAATTAGGGTAAAATTATAATTTTAAGAAAGTTACATTGTAGCAATACTATTTAACACTGTAGCTAAACGGCTAGCCGACAACAGAGTTACCAAGCTGCCGATAAGATCTAGAGAGCATCTTATCTTATTCAAAGATAACGACTAATCGACAACAAGTAAGCTGGCTACAGATAAAGTCTAAAGAGCAACATAACTTGCTCAACGCTAACAGTTAACCAAAAATAAGTTAGCAGGTCATCGATAAGATCCAGAGAGCAACACAATCTGGTTGATATTAATGGCGATCTAAAAACATGTAAAAGGCTAACTGATAACTTAAAGGCGAACCGACAATTTTAAAACGGCTAACAGACTGTTTGAAAAATAGCCCAATGATAATTTGTTCAAAGTCAAAACGACAATCCGACAACAAGTTAACAGCGAACCGTTCAATAATAAAAAAGTCAATAACAACTAGTTTTCAACTCCAACTATAAAAGGATTCATTCAAATCTAAATGAATATTGAACAACTACATATATCATTGAGCATTCAAGAGTAATCCAAACTTAAGTTCTTATAATCAATTTGTTTATACTTTGACTATTCATCTTATATTTGATTATATAGTGTGAGTGAAATTGTGTTGTAACTTCTTTTATTGTAAACACAAAAATTGGATAAGTGTAAGTGTTGAAGTACACTTCGGTTAAGAAATTGGAGTTGATCTCTTATTATAAAGGTTCATTGACACCTAAGAAGTCAACTGTAAGCATTTGTTAAAGCCTTGGAGGTGCGCTTCGTGAAAACTTCAAGTCCGGTGAGCTTGGAGGCGTGGACGTAGGCACAGTTGGCCGAACCACGTAAAAATCCTCGTGTTTGTAATTTTTATTTAGCAATATTTTTATAATCCCAATTCACCCCCTCTTTGGTTGCTTAGTTAGTATTTCAAATCATTGGTCCAAATTTCATAATTTTTGAAGAAGTCTAACCATCGTAAAATAATTTCGTAATTCATGTTCTTTATTGAAATCATAAATTTTCAGGTTTTCAGACTTAGATTGAAAAATTCATAAAAAATTGAGCTCAAATCCAATTTCATAAAAAACAAGTTCCAAAATATTCTTAAAGATGTTTAGTTTAACAATCCAAATCCAAAATTAAAATTAATTTGTATGAATTACTATGATTTTTGAAATAACTCACAGTCAGCATATTTTTCTACAAAATCTTAAGTTTTACTTCTGCTATAAATATCTAATCATGCTTCTTCATAACAAATTATAAAAAAAATGAAGTATTGAAATTTGCCTCCAAATCTTCTCTTAGCAGAATATCTAATTCAAATAACATAATTTGATCTCATGTGTTGCTCATAGGCAAACTAAAAAGAAGACTTTCATCTTCTTCTCTTTTTCTTTTCTTTTCTGTTCATCTTTTTTTTTTTTTAATCTAATGTCTCTCTCTCTCTCTCTCACATACACACGCACATTTTGTCCTTCTTTTTTAGTCGATCTTTCTCTTTCTCTTGTAATGAGAAAGTAAGGCATCTTATTCTGTTTGTACTAGGGTTACAAAGATACTAAGGAGTATACCTTAATAAAATAATTTATGCCTAAGGAGAATCAAGGTATTACAATCTTACCCCCTTGAACGAATTTCGTCCTCAAAATTCTCTTTTATTAATGCTAAAAAGAATCTAAACCTCAAAATTACTTATGACCAATAAATCCTTATAAAGACTTAAACAAAACATATCACGCTTTCATTGCACTATTCTGATATCTCACTTATATATTTCTTAGAAATAAAATCACAAAGCCTAAAGGTTTGGCATAGACCTAATTCTAACCATTCTTACAACATCTTTCTTAGATATCACTAACATCCACACATTTCCTATTGGGAATGCTCTGATACCGTTTGTAACACCCCGCTCCGAACTGCAATGGACAAATCTAACTGTAACTCACATATCACACTTATACTTAAAAATCTCTTGACAATTATAAAATTCAACCAAATACAACATTAAACTGCAGTGGAAGATTAGATAAATAATGCCTAAAGAGAGTTGAGATATTACATATTACATCTTGCCAGGACTCAGGGACAGACCGGAACTGCAAAAGTGATTTTAGTGGTTGTTTTAGCAAGATGTCGAAGAGGATATCATAATGAACAATATCAATATCCTTCGTGAAGCGGTGGCTAACAAAGTTTGCAAGGTTTTGTCTTTTCATTCTTGTCATTCTTTTTAAGCCATGAAGACTTATGCAAGTATGCAGTGAGAACATTAAATCTTGAACAGCCTAAAAGTTTGTAAATTTTTTCCTTTTCATTCTTTTCAATTCAATTGAAGGCTTTTGCAAGTATATACATAGAGCACTGCATCTGCCTGTGTGTAATTCAATTAGGTTTCGACAGCAAAATCAACCGTAGGCATCAATTTTGTTTCCCCTTTCCATTAATGTTCCTAACTCCTAAGAATGATGCTTGAACCCCCATATTCTATTAGTCAGCATTCCATGGGTATTATTGTAACAAATAGCTAATGATACGGATGTCTTGGCTTTTCTGAACTGCTTTAGTGGTTCTCAGTTAAGATATCGTGTCATAAGCTGTGCATGTAGCTATTAAGGGTGAAAAATGCGTTTTTTTCAAGTAAGATATTTTTGGTTTTGACTTTTCAATAGCAGTACAAATCATAAATCGTTTGGATTTTTAAGGGCTTGGAAGAGTAATTTTCATGCAGTTCATTTGAGTTTGAATTGTGATAAAAGAATAAGGAAGAATAAAAACTAATTCGGGTGAGAATATTGAAGCTAAAAAATTAATTTAGGCAAACTACTATCTTTAAAAAAAATAATAACATGTTACACACAAAACTACACATGACCGGTAAAGGTACAAGTGCCCTTATTCTATTTTTCATGTGCAATTTTTGGTGCAAATATCATGTGTAAATAGCAATTTTCAAAAATAAAAAAATAGAACAACAACCTTGACAATCAGATGTCAGGCAGCCCTAAATCAGTCACTATGGCACCAAAAACTCTAATTAATGTTTCTAATCATATATTAAAATAAAATCATGACAACTAATTATATTACCAAAAAAAAAAATCAAAAGAAACAAATAACCTAATAAGAAACATAAACCCAGCTGATTGTCTTCAATAAATTGCGCTTGAACATACAAATTTATGCAAGTGAATTACTTGAGTTTCTGAGAGAAATAAAGTTCCTTGTATAACTCAGGACTCTCCTGCCAATATCCACACATCCATCTTTTGGCAAAGGGCATTGCAAGTAGCAAATACGATTCGTCTCTAGATCAAGAACAAACATGCACTTAGAAGTACAATTTGATTCAAAAAACAATCAACGACCGCAAGCACCTATAGGAGATCTGTGATCACTCAATAAACATTTATGAGGCCGTATAACATAAGTATTATCCGGCTGCCTCGCCCACACTTGAGTACTAATTATGTTTTCTCGTACCCACTCTTTATGCTCATAATCTTTCAACATCCGTATCTCCATTTGTTCAGCAGATGAAAAGATAACAATAGCCAGGGATCCCTTCAGATTAACCAATCAAGCCGTTTGTAATTCGGTACCCGAAATCCAGAACAGGAGTCTCATTAAATTCCTCTTTTCTAAAGTCGAAAGATATACCAATGGGCTTATAGTCTAGTGGGAGAGTCATTGCACTCACAACGTTGAGAGAATGGTTCGAGCCCTTATAAGGGTTATAAAAAAAAAAGTCGAAAGATATAATCCGTTTATAATAAAACCAATGAATGTCTCCGTATGCCGACAGATAATCTTTGAGGGTAAAAGAAATCAATTGATGGAGAGATTGTTAACACTGCCAGCCTTGAATTTGTACCGAGTGTATAAATTTCGGCTGCCAATTTGCTTAATGGTGAGATATTAATACGGAGAATCTCGTAATCTTTTTTATACTATCAACTCCTATTCCATAGGCAATGGATTGTACAAATGGGGCGAGTGGCCTTGGAAGCTCTAAGACTTCTCCTCTGAGAGGATTGCATAAAATGGCTTCGTCTTCGCGACCACCTAGCTTTTGAAAGCATAACAAACCAAAAGCCACATGGCAAAGGACGTAGTATCCCACTTTCTTGGAGAAATCTAAGGCTGGATAGATATGCTCACTTTCTTTGATGGTACTGCCGTCATAAATAAGTGGATGCAAGGTTTTTGAGGGACTTGTTCGTCCATACAGGGCCAGAATATGAGGTTCCTCGTCAAAAGAAGCGTGCATTGATTGGTACATACCATTGAAATAAAGGCTGTCGATTACGTCTTGCCAGGACCTAGAGACGGATCGGAACCGCAAAAGTGATTTTAGGGGCTGTTTCAGCAAGATGTTGAAGAGGATATCAGAAGGAACAAATATTAATATCCTTCCTGAAGCCATGAAGACTTATGCAAGTATGCAGCGAGAACATTGAATCTTGAACGGCTTAAAGAGTTTGTAAATTTTTTCCTTTTCATTCTTTTCAATTCAATTGAACGCTTACGCAAGTGTGTGTGTATATATATATATATATATATACATACATTATTGAATCTGCGTCTGTGTAATGTGAGAACATTAATTGAAATCGCAATAGCAAACCCTAATTGACTTGAACGTAAACTTGGAAATTAATAAAGCTACTCCTTTTTCTATATTTATTAAAGAATTAATTTTTAAAAGTTGGTTAATATAGTCGCATCCAATACTTGAAATCAAACTCAGTTTCAAACTTTCTCATTTGATCGAATTCGGATGTCATTCTAACAAGTTAATCTACCTAAAGGAAGCATAAAAGATCCGATTCCTTGCCTACTAGATATATTGGACCTCAACACAAAAAGGATGAGAATGTTTTACGTGATCATATATTCACGAGTGGTGGTCCAAAATTATACCTTTTTTTCACTAATTGGGAGCCTCCTTTAAAAACTATAATTGTATGCGCATCTTTGTCTACTTATTCTTATACATATTCTAAATTCCTTTCTCCCAAAATCAACCGATTGTCTCATAAATCTTGTGTTTGAAGGAAAACAAAGGGTATATATATAATATTTTTGACTTTCCAATGTTCTTTTTTTCTCATAAGAACTTTTTGTTATCATCAATATAAAAAATCTTGGGTCATTGATTTAAAAAAGTCTTATGGTATTTTTAGAGTACTGCTTCTTTTTTATTCATTACTTAGCTTCAATCTTTCAAAATTATTTACATACGTACATGATAAATAGTGCATGGTTAAGTAATAAGACTTTAGGAGTAATAAAATTTTCCATCAAAATATATATATATATTCTCACTCTCAGCAGAAGGTAGTAGTGAAAAGAAAGCAAAAACAAAACAAGAGAATATCATTACGCAAGGGTATCCATATGTTTCTGGAAGCAGATATATATATATATATATTCTTATGCTTTTGTTTATGACCTAAAACTACCAATACATAATTATTAACAATTTTAAAAGTTAAAAAAGACTATTATAACTGTCCCATCAAAAAAATAGCTATCATTAAAATTAACTTTGGGAATAATTATGCTACAGCATCATCAATAGGTAACATCAATCACATTTTTTTGTTAACGGCCATAATTGTTTTGTTTTGTGTACAATTTATGTATTTGCGTTGTGTGTGCTGCGAAATTTTTGCGACTTGTAAAGACAATGTCATTATTTATAAACATAAATTATGAGGGCTAGTACTGATGGATGATACACTATACTAATGGTGACATGATGTAGATGATACACTATAGTAGTGGCCCATTATGGACCATGGACTAGAATTTGAAATTGCTTTGAGCTGGACTCACAACATTTTCTTCCCATTGTTCGTAGAATACTTAACATGAACAGGGAAAAGTTACCCTACCAGTCACCAGCACAATAACGTCGAATCAACACCGTCAAACTGCATAAAGAGAATCGATAAAGAAAGAATCCCAACTTAAATGGTTCAAGATCCTCCAATAAAAAAGATGGCATAAATGACATCTGAGAGAGGAACATTTTCTTTCCCTTCATGTACCTGGACAGGTATTGCGGGACCCACCCACATCACTACGTAATGCAGCCACGGGGATCTGATCTAGGATTGGGCTTTGCCTATGCCTACGAGGCACCAGCGTGTGAAGCCCTTAGGCATGAGAGTGAAACGTGCCAAACAATGGCTGGGGACTTTTTTGTATTAAATTTTATTAATTTATTTTCTTTTGCGATAAACAGCATTAAATTCTAGATAGAGAAAGGTAAATGTACGTACTATTTTAGGGAAAAAAATCTGGAGTAATTCAATTGGATAGTGGGCCCCACTCATAGTTGTATTTTGACTATTTTCTATCCCCACACGCGCATAGATTAACTGTGGAATCGAGGCAATGACTTCATGTCACGTTTGTGCGGGTGCACAGCACCGTATCCTAGATATGGAGATAAGTTCACGCTCCGAAAGAGTACGTGCAATACACACCACGCGGAGGGTCTTTATTTTTTTATTTTTTTAGGAAGATTTCGATTCTATCCCCTGGAGTATTAAGGTTTTACTATAATCCGAATTGTTTTCATAATACTCCAGATTGCCTCTTTGTTGTGAAAAAATAATAATAATTGAAAATCTCATCTTTGCCAAAGCCACTTTTTTTTTAAATGTTTTAACATTAAGGGAGTCATGGGATATCATAAGAACTAGAGTGATAAGTGATAAAACTTAAACATCTCTAGGTGAGAAAGTAATTACATTCTTTAACTGTATAATAAAATATTTATGAATTTAATTATGTAAGAATGTGACATAATAATGAATTTTTTTTTTTTTGCTATACAAATGGACTTGCAAGGTCTCGCCCAACTTAATTTTAGCACTGAAATTGATATAGATCAGGATTCCATACCTAAATTTTTTTTGAGTTAATGAATGTGTGTGTGTATCTTAATTTGATACACTGCTGGGTAAGCATCAAGTTTTTATTTGAGAACTGTGATATGGACCCCATAACTTCCTTAAAGGGAGCTTAACATGCACGCAATTACGCGAGTGCGTTCATCTAATCATGATATACATATATATGTTGTAAATAAAAATTCATGACAACAAGATTGAAATATTAATAATTCGTTATAATAAACAATTACTTAAACCGTTATAAGAAAGAAGGAGCTATGGGTACTGAGGATACCTTTACTAAGAATATCATTCACCATAAGACGTTGTGTGCATAGTGAACTTAAAGAACTAATGAAAATATCGTATAATCTAGTTAAAATTCCTTTTACTACCACTATTAGTTCTTCCAGTTGATATAATATGGAATGTTGAAAATAGATCGGCCTTTGTAATTATGATTTTCTATGACTAAAGCATAAAAGCTTTGAAAAAAAAAGTTCCACAAAACTACTAAAAAAACAAAATAATATTATATATATATATCTACTAAATAATATTATAACAAATCTAGATTTAGCTAAAAGAAACAATTATATATATCTAAATTTATATAGAGATAGACTTTCACATAGGATGAAAAGACCAAAAAAGAGGATATTTTCATTGAAGACGAAGTTCTTTGATCGTCTTCAATGAAAGGAGTAGAATTTTATTTCTAGGTTGTAAAAGTGGAGTTTGCTCGAAGGCTCTAAATAGGAAAAATAAAGGAAAAAAGAGTATTTAAACTACTAGGATTATTAAAATAAGAATAATTTGATATTGAATCAGGACGGGGTAGGGACATGATTCACTCTACAATTCAAAGAATTCTTATCTCAGTACACATCTCTATTAAATTAAGACTAAGGAGGGAGTAAAGTCCTGCATAAAACTACCTAGGGGTGGTCAAAATCGGATACGGATCGGATTCAGATCAATCCGATCGGATTTCGGATTGTTCGGATCGATAGAAGAGTTATCTGAATGAAATCCGAACTTAAATTCGATCCGAATGTGTTTGGATCAGATTCAGATAGTATGAATAGTTTAGATTAATTCGAATTTAGATCGGATCATTAACATCATATTGAAATCGGATTTGAATGTGTTCTAATAAATTAGATGAATTTAGATCACTTGCAAGTTTAACTACAAAATTGAAATCAATGCAGCAAGCTAGCAAATGGAAGAAGAAAAACAAAAAATAAAATGTTTTCATTTTAACATCAATCATTTTGTCAAAAATTTTAGTAACAATTGCATCCCAAAACAAAAAATAAAATGTTTTCATTTTAACATCAATCATTTTGTCAAAAATTTTAGTAACAATTGCATCCCAAAAGCAGGAAAGCTAAATCAAATAATTAATTTTACAATCACATAAAAAACAAGAAGAATGAGAGGCAAAATAAATTCACAAACAATTCAACCGCGTTGGAGAAGATGGAGTTTTGAGTAAAAGCCGAAACTGAATGGTTGTCTTCAACAAGAAAACATGACTGCCAACCGTGCTTCTTCACTTCTTCATGGAAAAAGTTAAACAACTATCGGCCAAAGATCGAAACCTTTGCAAAGTTTTCAAAGTCAAAGAATCTATTCTTACAACCTCTGCACACCTCATAGATTTTGTTGATCCATTTGAAACCCTTGAAATAAACAAATAAATGCAGCGGTTAGGTTTAGGACTTTTGCAATGCGTGGCTCAAGGGTTCAATGGCTGTTGGCTGGGACGTCATTGGCCTGCAGCTGGGCCGTCGATGACGACTGGACATCGGGCTGAATTTTTCTCAAAGAGTTGCTGAGTTTGTGGTGATGTGGTTGAGTTTATGGCCGAATCTGGGTTTATGGCCGGCTTTTTCTCATGACTGGCTTCTTCAATTCTTGATTTCTTTCTATATGATTTGGGAAATGTAAGGATTAGGGTTGGCTTTTAACTTTTATTTGTTATTTATATTTATGTTTTTTTTTTTAATTATAAGAGCAATTCGATCGGATTAATCCGGATCCGATCTGATCCGAATCAAATTTGGTCAGATTACAAAATTTTTATTTGGATTTAGAACTAAATCTGAATCCGATCCTAATAAGATTAATTCGGATTGGATCGGATTGGATTGACCCGAATCCGATCTGATGCCCAGCCCTAACACTACCGATATCTTTAAGCAGAATTAAAATTTTGTTTTCTTATATGTTATAACTATATTAGCCTCTTTTATTTCTTAATTTTACACATTGTAAGTGTACATGTCAGAATTAGAAATATCATAAGCAACTTATATTGCATAGAACAACAAAATTAATTTTTTTATTATATTAATGTAAATGCAAAAATGTATTAAGATTCGTAAATTAATTGATTGAATAAATTAGATTTTTCGATCAATTATAAATGTATTGTTTTCAACTCTCTTAAACGAATACGAAATTTACTCCTCTCTCTATTAGAAGATTTAGATGAAATAGTCTCAACAAACTATGTAGTCCAACAAAACTATGTCACATATTTTAAATTTTTTCTATCATAGTTATTTTCATATTTTTGATGGGTCAATTTAAAAATTATGTGATACATTTTCCCATCGACATATTCCCAAGCCAATTTCTTTAGTCAGGCAACTGGCCCACCTGACACAAGCTGTTTGAAGACCTTCCTTGTTGAATGCAACCCAATTGTCAAAAATGTCCAAGTGCACAAGGCAGTGATTACAGAATCCCACAGAGCGAGTGGCATCACATTCACCCACAAATTCGCATACAATTTCCAATCAAATATCGAGTACAATCATTTCAGAGAGCAGCGTTTCTGGCCCTTATTAAAGCATAAGAACCATCTAAGCTCCATTGCCCATATTGCTTTTTCGGCCCCCCTTTGACATTGTCATAAAGTCAATGAAAAAGGCCAAGTGGGCTTCTCTTCTCTCTCTTTTAGCTGCCTCATTTTTCTTATATAAATAATTAACAATTACCAAGTCATTGCATCGCAAATACCTCTCTCTTTTTCTTCCCCTCTCTGTCTCTTCAAACTTTGGGGTATAATCTTTTAGTCTATTAAAAAATATAATAAAATAAGATAGTCAGCGCCGTCCTTTGTGGCTTCTGTCTCTCTCTGTTTACTTTGCCCAATTGCTCAACAGGAACTAGCATAAACAAAAGTGCTGGCTCGATTAGTTTGATGATAAGTTCTAGGTAGATTGTCTACTAAAATGGGTGAGAAATTTCCTGCGAAAGCAGCCGACAATTGGGATCTGCAAGCCGTGGTGAGGTGCTTCTCCTCCGCCAATAATTCCACCGCAAATTATACCTCACAAGTCAATACAACCACCGGCTGTGTCGCCGCCCACGATGAAAGTAGTCAAGAAGACCCTTTGGCTTTCTTGGCTACTATGAAGTTTGACGAAGAAGATGATCCATTTTCTTTTCCCAATCTTTCTGAAAACAAAAACATTGGTTTTCAAGAATTGGAAGATTCTTACAAGCCATTTTATTCAATTCCAAGCTCTGCAACCGAAGGATTAATCAACCATCAACAACAACAACAGCTGCTGCAACTGAACACTAGCATAGTGTCCCCCATAAACCCATCATCATTTCCTCCTTTTGTTTTTGGAGAGCAAAGTAACCAACAAACACACCATATACCGCAACCTTTACAACAACAACACCCTCAAATTCATCAACAACAACAGCAACAGCAACATCAACAACAGCAGCAGCAGCAGCTGCCTATGGGATTGAGTTCTGTTATTCCTTTACGGCCCACGATGCCATTACATGCCCATCGATCTAGAAAGAGGTAAGCAAATAAATCTCTTTCGTTCTCTCTCTTTTTTTTTTTTTTTTAATGTCATGATTCTGTTAGTCGTTGGTTGTATGTATATGCACATGACGACGCTATACATGATTGCTGTCTTTGAGCAACAGGAAAAGCCCGATAAAGAAGATGGTATGCCAAGTCACGGAAGAGAAACTTTCAGCTGATTTGTGGGCTTGGCGTAAATACGGGCAGAAACCCATCAAAGGGTCCCCATATCCAAGGTCTGTTAATTATTCTAGGCTCTCTTCACAAATCTTTATATATTATAGCTAGCTCTTTAATATTAATTAATGATGTATTTGGTTCTGCTACAGGAACTACTATAGATGCAGTAGCTCAAAGGGCTGTGCAGCGAGGAAGCAAGTGGAGAGAAGCAACACAGATCCGAATATTTACATCGTCAGCTACACAGGAGACCATACACACCCTCGTCCAACCCACCGGAACTCGCTAGCTGGCAGCACCCGAAACAAATTATCCGGAACTCAAAACCACCCCGTTAGCACTAGGCCTCCTTCTCCACCTCTGCTGCCTCCTACCTCTAGCTCCGCTCCTCTTTCGGCCACATGTCAGTCTCCGTCGGCCCCACCAACTCCCGCAGTGGACGAAGAAATGAGCAGTATTGAGAATATTCTAGCAAACGAAGCTGATCACGATAAAGACTGCAGTAAAACTTTCATGGAAGAAGAAGAAGATGATGATGATGATGATGATTTATTTGAAGATCTTCTGATTCCAAACTTAGCCGCGCCGGGGATTGATGAAGATTTCTTTAAAGGGTTGCAACAGTTTGGCACCACTGCTGCTTCCGGCGGCGGCGTCGACGACTGCTGAGAGTCACCTGAGCTGGGTTTAGAAATTAGGGTTTTGTTTTTGCATTTTAAAAAATGAAATCGTAGTAAGTTACTGTGTTTATTCAACCTTCAATTTTTTTTTTTCTAATCATAGATGGGAAGCAGAAAATTTTTTTTCTTAAACTTATTTTGTGATCAGATTGTACATCAAGATCGATATAAGAAAGATGGTAGAAAGAATCTTTTCCCTATGTAACCATTGTGTTTTTTTATTTTTAACTTTTTTCATTTTTTATCAAGCTTCTTTTTACTGAATATTCTATGGTTATTATGCTGTTTTTTTTTTTTCCCGATAATGATATATATGGTATCCTATTCCTTTACATCATGATGAGATGCCAATGACGACAGGAGCTTGATTAAATTAATTTCCAGCTTCATCTATTCTTAAATCGTCTTTGTTTATCATGGTGATGATTGATGATATTACCATCATGCATCGATCAAAATGATGGTTCACATCAATCTCACATTTTAGTTTTTTATTTTGGTTGTTACTACTACTTACTCGATTTATGGCTAGTAGTAATGATCATGATCTTCGCTGTAATAAAGGAACCTTGTTATTGTGTGCTTTTACGTGATCATAATTAGAAAAACCAACAGTAGTAATTATTAACAATAATTGTAAAGCTAATTCGAACAGTTTCATCTTGAAAGCTCTGTTAAATATATAACAGAAACAACTTTACACTAAAAACCCAAAGTTCTCCCTTTTGCTCTCTTGCAGTATCTGGTAGGGAAAATTTTTTGGCTCTAGATTATTTGATTATTTTAGCTACAAATATGCTCTTTAATATTAGTATCCTATGTGACTGATGTGAATTGAAACTACTTAAAAAACTAAAGCTCATGTATGTCTCATAATTTCATCTGTGTGAGAAAGAACAAATCAGTAATTTACTTTTTCATCAAGCACATTATTGAACCTCAAAATGCACAGCATTTGGGAATTTCTTATTTTATTATGAAAAAAACTGAAATGACTACAATAATTACCCAGAAGACAGTAGTGAATATTTTAAAAGGATATTTTCTTGTAATTAATAGTTTTCGGTAACTCTACTTTCGAGTCGGAAATTTGTTAATTAACCCTGATAGCGTCGGCTGTATTACGGGACAAAACAAGATCCCTCATTTTGTCTGAATTCAGACGATGACTACTTTAAAAATAAAAAGAACTCAGCAAGTGGGTTCACACACTCAAGTCAAGTGCTTTTCATTCTTACGTATATGGACCTATCAATTAGAGACTTGGTCAAACTTGATTATCTAATTATATCTTTTTATTTTTTAATTTCATATATTTTCTGCAAAAGGAGCTGTTAAGTTACAGTTTGCTGTAACTTGCTCCTTACATATTAACAGTATATAACAATGAGAACTATATGATTTGTGTGACTGAAATAAGTTACAGCTTTTCTTGTAACTTGGGCAAATTTCTTTTTTTACAAAAATATTAGTATCTTATTGTCATGAAGAAAAATAAATTATCCGTACCCAACAAAAAATAATAATAATAATAATAATAATAAATTGAGCACCGTGAAATCACCCGATGCAACTTGTTTATTTTATTTCGGCATTCAATGAGACAATGCGCGACCCATGCTTTCTTCATCCTTGTAGCAGCTCTAAAGTTATTACTTATTAGCTAGTTATTAGATAGCTAGGTTGATATCACAATACAATATTATTATATAGCCTGTCGATTTTATGGATACAATTCATGACTTGATGAGTTTGGTATTTAAAACAATAATATATATACTCATTTATTCCATAGCAGATTGATAACAGTTTGATAAATACAAGCCCAAAAACGTACATTTATTTACAATCCATTTGAGCGGCGCGGACCCAAGAATCAACTTAGATGGTCTTTCACAATTGAACGATGAAAGAGTTCGACTATTAGCACCCCTCTAAAACTCTATTACAGCCCCTCTTCTTTAATCATCGCATTAAAATAATTAAAAATAATATAATTTCTCATAACACTTCCATTAATGACAAAATTAACGTTAATCAAGCCTATTCCTCATTAAACCCAATTTCAAACTTTATTTTTCAATGTTTCATCTTTCTCATCATTACAATTGAACATAAATAATATATATATATAATCCACATATAATAATGAAAAATTTCAAAAAACTTACTTTTTTTTTTAATCATCTCCTTTTGGTTGCATGATAAGTTTTTCTCAGTTTACAATTATTTTAAAAAAGAACAAATGATGTTAAGTTAGGATTAAATGAAAAACGGTATTTATAGTATGTGGATGTAAAATTTTTTCAGGAAATAAAATAAATATAAGACATTGGTGTAGAGAATTTTTAGCAAAATAAATTTGTTTGTGTTTATTATGTTTGTTTTTGCTTGAAAAAAAAAAGTGTCAGTTTTACCAAGGGAGCATTTGGCCTTTTTTATTTGAAAATTTTGATTTAGTATGATTTTTTTAAGTTTGGATATGTTTGAATATGAATGTCGGAATAATATTTTTTAATATTTAAATATAAATAATATTTTATTTGCTTTTATAAATAAAATGATTTTTGATATTTATGTCATCGCAAATCAAAATGAAAAAGGAGATTAGATTTTGTAGCTTTGGAAATAAATATATTTTGTAGAGATATTTTTATAATATAATTTTTATTTATTATTTAAATCTTTTTTATTCAAATAAAAGTTATAAAAATTTTTTTATTCATATATAAATGTCTGAAAACCAAACATAAATTATAAAAAATAAACAGATAAATTTTAGAAAATGCATGAAATTAAATTTAAGATGTTTTACTAAAAACTCCTTAGATTTAATTTTTGTCATTGCATGTAATTTTAAGGAATATTAAAGTCTTAAAATATCTAAAGGGATTTTAAAAAGTTTTGGAAGGGTACCAATAATTCAAATCATGAATAAAATAATACATCTATAAAAGTTTCAACAAAAATGATATGAGCACAAGAATTTCCTTGTATTTTTTTTTCCTTATAATTAAGGTGTAATTTTTTTAATAAAACAAAAATAATAATTTGATAATAAATAATAGAGAAAAAAAATTAACTGCCACAAATATAAGAACCCTAATATTTCTGTTTAGTGTTTACGATAATTCTAGTTGTGAGAAACAGAGCAAATTGATAAGGTTGCTGGGACTACAAAACGTTGGTTGTGAGTTTTGGACTTTTGGCATGATGGTAGTTTACAAAAGTAAAATCTTTAAATCCAAGATGGTCATTCATGTCTATTTGTTACTTAAACATGAACTGGACTTAGATAATAAAACTTTAATTTCTTAAACATGAATTGTATTTCGATTAAATAATAATATTTCGAATGCCCAAAAAGGAACTTCAATAAAGATGGAATAGTTAGTATACAATCATGATTTTCTTAAATTTAACTTCTCTTTCTCCCCAAAAATAAAAAAAATAAAAAAAGAAGATATTCTCAATAACGAACTTCCGATCGAGATGTAATATTAAAAAATTCTCCTTTTCATTTGTTAAATTATCTCTCTATTAGTTTATTTATTTGATTATTCGATATTTGACATTGTCTGAATATTAAAAGTGACAGACTTGAAATTTTGGCTTATCCCTGTATTGGGACACCTGTAAGACAAACAACAATTATGCAAAAAGTGAAAAATTGCAAACAACGCTGCAAGAGTAAAAGGTGCTTACGAGTCACGGCGACGGAGTTTGGAGAATACAAATAGTTCCACTCAAATTTTAATTCACAAGTTGATGAATGGTTGTTTATATTGTCAATCTACTTGGAAGTCCATTGGGCCACTTAAGGCCGCGGACTCTGTAACCCAAAGCTGAGCCCACTGCATTAATCAAACACCATTAGACGACACCGTTTCCGAGAAATCGTCACTTGTTTTGTTACCGGCCAAAAGCCATCAGAGTAATCACACTCGATTAGAGAGCACCTGAGGATCGAAGTGGAGTCAAAGAGAACTATCAAATCAAAGATGTTCCTGCGCTTGATCGGACGGCCATTGATGGCCAAGGTGAAACAAACGACTGGGATCGTTGGACTGGATGTTGTCCCCAACGCAAGGGAAGTTCTGATCAATCTTTACAACAAAACCCTAAAGGAGATCCAGGCCGTTCCTCCGGATGAAGGGTACCGCAAGGCCGTCGAAAGCTTCACACGACACCGTTTGAAGGTCTGTCAAGAGGAAGAGGACTGGGAACAGATCGAGAAACGGCTCGGTTGTGGCCAGGTCGAGGAGCTCATCGAGGAGGCTCAGGACGAGCTCACGCTCATTGGGAAAATGATCGGTCCGTACATTCAGTTTTACGTGGATTACTATTATATTTTATTACAATGTGAATATTTTAGCTCGTGTTGAATTAAGAATTGATTTTGAAGATGGGTTTAGGGGAAATTTAACATTTTTTGGAAGGTTCAATTAGCTTTTGGGTTATTTTGTAAGAAATGTAATGTAATTGTTTGGTACTGTGTACACTGGAGCATCGACGTAATTTGATTAAGAGCAACGAAGAATTTGGTCTTGAAAATCTTAGTAAACATTTTAGACACTTGTGCATGAACACTTGTAGGCGTAGCCTGCTTTCCCACTCATGTTGGTGTGGCCGATATTGGCAATATATTCTTGGTTGTTGTGCTTATGGCATTTAGGAAGAATTGAGCTCATGTTAGCTTATTTTAGTCTTTTCCAACCTAATCCAAGCTTCTGCAGGAAGTTACCTAACATCAATTAATGTTGAGTTGTGAGATGATCTTTTGAGTTTTACATTTATGTTGGATTTCAGTCGGGCAACAGTGCAGAAACTAAGAAAGTCTTTTCCTGTTTGTTGATCCTATGCACATTGCATCCCATTAATTCTGTTTGGCCGTAGTCTTCAATTGTTATTTAGTTTAGGTGCTTTCTAATTTTTGGTATCTTCAGTGCTTTCTCACAATCTGTAAGTTTTCTTATCAAGCACAGTAAATGGTCCAGGAGTTCAATTTGACTAAACTTAAGTAAATACTATACTTTCTGTTATGAAAGTCTCTTACTTTCTTTAGACCTTCGTCATGATAGAAAGCTTCGGATTTCCGCATTTAATTTGGTTGCTTCAACATCGGAGATCTTACTATTCCCATTTTTAAACATGGGGCTAATGTCTTCTATTGCCTTTTAGGTCTTATAAAATGACACATCCAAATAGAACTAATTGCGGATATATTTCCTGTATGCTGGAATCATAATGTTTTGTATCATTTTATCCATAAAAGAGATCATATTTTGTTAGTAGTAGCGTGTTTGAAATTGCTATGCTAAATTGCAGAGTGGGATCCTTGGGGTGTTCCTGATGACTACGAATGTGAAGTTATTGAGAATGATGCTCCAGTTCCCAAGCATGTTCCCCTGCACCGACCTGGACCTCTCCCTGAGGAATTCCATAAGACGCTGGAAACTGTTACCAAAAAGGATCCTACTGCAGTCACATCCGGTGAGTCACAATCACGGCTGAAGGAGTAGTATGCTGCTCCTTTATGGAAGAATGTTGAGTTTCATAGTCAAAGCTGCCTCTTTCCCTGCATATTTTCTCTTGTTCTTGCTCTTTATCTTGTATCTTGCCTGCTTCCTAGGTTGCATAGAGTTTTGATTTATGAGACAAAAGGCTTGAACCATTCGGTTAATAATATATGAACAGGTGTTACAAGAACATTGTTATTTTTCCAATTTTCATTTGTGCATGTCCTATAGAAATGTTGATTGTGAATAAGTAATGTTTCTGGCATTATTATCGTTTGCCTTTTGAAAGTTAATATGTGGGGTAGATAGGAAGTTTCTTCTAGTTTATGCTTGACTAATAAAACCTTCATGTCCCCAGAAACTTCAAAACAGTTCTCAGATGTTATTTTGACATCACTTTTTGTTCAAAGCCTTATCAAAATTAAGGTAAAAAATTTTGCAGCTTGGCAGAATGCAGATTCATAGTCATAGCTTAGTCAATAGTCAAATCTAGTTTGGTTGAATTGGAAAAACCGAAAGCTCTGCCCTCCCTCTAATGTAATGTGCCCAACAAAATTGTTGGGAGTGATTTTATTATTAGGTTTTGTCATTGACTTCCAAAATTTTGATTGGTGCAGTCAATTTAATCGAAATTTCCTGGATGTTGAGTTCATATTTCGTTGTAAGTGATACATACGAGTTCTCATTGTAGCTATCTTGGAAGTGTGGTTGTGACCATTTTCATTGTGATTCATTCATAGAATCATAGAATCTTTCTTGCCTAATCATGGAAATTTTCTAGAAGCATCCTTCATGAATATGAAGTGAAAAAGAAACAAATGATTCAAAAACCTAATGATTCTTAACTTGTTAATTTATATATACCAAAGAAACGAATTAAAGTTTATCTGGCATTGGTGTGATTCCCGTACAGCCGAAGAGCAAAAGACTAAAGAAATAACAACTCACTGACACCCTTATGATTAATAAGTTACTATTGCTTTGTTTAGCAGAAAATAATCACTCAACAAAATTTAAGAAATTAAGATAAACTTTTCAATATTTCAAAAGTACTCAAAACACCCTTTTTTTCACAAAAGGACAAACAGAAGCTACCGGGAAGCTGGAAGCTTACGTCCAGGGGGACAAAACAGTAAAATCAACAATCTCCATATATATATATATATATATTTTTTTTTTTAAATAAATAAATAAATAAAGATAACAATAATTGGGACGATAATCTAATTAATCGTCCTAGTTTATTTAAGATTAAGAGGAGGGTCAAGTCAATATATGTATTTCTATCTCACCCAAAACTCATAGGCTCTCAATCTCAAGTTGTTCTTTTTCTTTCTAGACTCTTCGATTAGACAACAGTAATCTCCAATGGCGACCGATCTGGAGAAGAAAGCCAAAGAGGCGTTCATCGACGACCACTTCGAGCTCGCCTACGATCTCTACTCGCAAGCCATTGATATTAACCCTAATAGAGCTGAGCTCTTCGCTGACCGCGCTCAGGCCAACATCAAACTCCTGAATTTCACTGGTACTTGTAGTTTATTTTTTATTTTTTAAAGCATGTTTTGGAGTCAAATTGTTTCCTAGTTTGTTGATTTTTATGTGCAGAGGCTGTTGCGGATGCGAGCCGAGCAATTGAGTTGGAGCCTTCAATGTCTAAAGCGTACTTGCGTAAAGCGTGAGTGACTTATATTTCGTTTCTTTGTAATTTGTAATGCAGTAGATATATTATTTAAAGAAAAACATGACTACAATTGTTTAATTTCTGTTTAAAATATACTTCTTTTGTGATAGTTAATCCAAATTATATTCAGTTATGTTTAGGTGTAGCAATTTACTGATATTATATTATAGCACCATCTACGAGAAACTGGGAAATTTTAAATTACTCTGGTAAGGTCAGGACATCTTTCCAAGAATGCCTAGCCAATGTTATGGGCACAAGTTGATTGCCTATCTTCGAATGTGACAAGTTAAATTTCAGGATCCCATGATATATGCTGTATGATGGGTTATCTAGGAAATGTTTATTTTTGATGGGCTGTCTGCAGATGTGGTTTTTGTGAAACACCTTAATCTACATCTATCTTAGCCAACTTTATTGTTTAATGGTATAATTTTGTTTGTTCTGTATGCTTTGCAATGCCAATGCCCTTTTGCTTATTTATTGATGTGCATGGACTGGAGTGTGTTTTGCTTGTTATGTAATTTCTTGCAGAGGAATCTTGCCAATTGAGTTTCCTTCTCCCATTTGTTTTTCTCTGCTGTTTCTATTTACAGCACCGCATGCATGAAGCTTGAAGAATATGAAACAGCTAAGGTGGCACTAGAAAAGGGTGCTTCTCTAGCTCCAGGAGATTTGAGATTTACCAACTTAATCAAAGAATGTGATGAGCACATAGCAGGTACATATTTGACTTCTACTAGGTGATCTCGTTCTTTTTTTTATCTTTTCTGTGAAGTTGTTGGCCTTCTGATACAAAATGCTGTATATCTCTGTTGGAACTATGAGCTTCTGAGGAGAGTTGGAAATAAAACTATATGCCTCAACATCTGTTCACTTGATATTCTTACTGAAGGATTTTGCTTTTTCGTTTCAGAGGAAACTGATGAGTTACAAAAGCAGTCTTTGGAAACAGCCCCAACAGATGTTGTGTTAACTAAAGACGTTCCGCCTTTGATGAATGTTTCCTCAACTAATGATGTTCAGCCAGTGACGAATGTTTCCAATCAGGCTACGGAAGCTGAGCCAGCCAGACCAAAATACAGGTTTCAAATATTAGTGCATGTTCGGACTATGATAGATTTACAAACATACCTGTTTTGTTATGTATTATCCGTAGCATATAACCGATACTAAGTACATCGTAAAATCATTATGCTTCTACCTCAGTGGATTTCATTGTTAATCTAGTGAGAGACATTGTGCAGGCATGAATTTTACCAGAAGCCTGAGGAAGTGGTTGTGACTGTATTTGCAAAGGGCATACCTGCCAAAAATGTTACCGTTGATTTTGGTGAACAAATTGTATGATGCACATCAATTCTTTGTTCCTTTTGCTTTTCTGATTCATAATTGGTACTAGTTCTGGGCACTAAAAGATAAGATGAGAAAAATGCTAACTTCTAATTTATTGCTTTACCAGTTAAGTGTTAGTATTGATGTTCCTGGTGAAGAGGCATATCATTTTCAACCTCGCTTATTTGGAAAGGTATACATGGCTTATACTTTGCTCATCTAAATGCTGTTGGTTACAACAATGGATTAGGAAAATATTTTCAAGACCAACTATTGATTTCCTTGTGTTGGGTAAACAAATTGTTGACCTTTTTTTTGGCTCCTAATTTACTCCACTTTTTTCTGGTCTTCATTTTACCTTTTGGTGCTGATATTCTGCAAACAGATAATACCTGCCAAGTGCAGATATGAAGTCCTCATAACCAAAGTCGAAATCCGCCTTGCTAAAGCTGAACCAATACACTGGACGTCTCTTGAATTCAGCAAGGGAGCTGTAGTTCCTCAAAGGGTTAATGCATCATCCGGTAGGTTGATATTCTTGTAGTATAAGGTGTCCTCACTAGATAGATGTTAAGGTTTTCTTTTGTATTAGTCACTTCTACCTCTTTAACACACACACACGCGCACACACATGTATATGTATATGTATGTATTCATGGACAGACACACACACTACCCATGCATACTTGCTAGGTTTATTTGCATGCTTCTTAGTGATATTACTTTCTAAAAGAACTTGTAAGTTATTCAGTAGGGTTTCATCATGTGAATTCATATAGGGATCTAAAAGTTAAACTAAGAACCCCTTACCAGAAGTTAGAATGAGCACTTGTTGAAAAACTATTCTTCTTGTCTCTTTGAATTTTAAGTATTGCATTCCCACTGAGCCTCTGATATTTCTTGATTCATGTGATTTGAATTTCCTTTCATGGCTGTATGTTTCTACTTTGCTTAATGTACTTAATCATTGGTTGTTTTGGTTGATTGATTTATATTGAACTTGGAAGGGGCTTGTTAACGAGAAACTGCATTGTTTGTGTCTTGATTGTTGTACTGGATTGTCTTCGTTGTCGTGCTGTATTAATGATGAAATGCCTTAAGTCATACAGGAGATCTATGCTTGATTTTGGAAAAGAATAGCTATTTGTGATGCTTTATATACTAATCTGGTTCAGGTTATGAGATAGGGGGCCTAGGGTTTTTTATTTAGGATGCACTAATTAAATGGCCTGGTCTTGGGATGAGCTGTTCACTGATAAGTGTTTGGTTGAAAATGGATGTGGTGGCTTGTACATTGCTTTTTCTGAATCAATTGAGACACATCGGCATTCTTCAATTCTTCCCTGTTTGATGAATTTAATAGTTTCAACTAACTTTACAGTTACTGGATCGCCAAGACCCACTTACCCTTCATCAAAACCGACAAGAGTAGATTGGGATAAGCTTGAAGCTCAAATGAAGAAGGAGGTGGGCCTGAAATTATGTTGCTTTTAAATTGGTGTTTATATTTATGAGATGACTTATCTTGCTGACTTACATTCCAGTCAAGGCTTGATCATTCACCTGTCTTTCAGGAAAAAGAAGAAAAGCTAGATGGTGATGCAGCATTGAACAAATTTTTCCAGGAGATTTATGCTGATGCAGATGAGGACACAAGACGAGCCATGAAAAAGTCTTTTGTAAGACTTCTGACTTAAGTTGCTTGTTAATTCTGACAATATGTAAAAATTCAATTTCTTTTAAAGGGTTTGTTGATGATTTCCTGCTGTATTTACCTGTTTACTAAATAGTAATGTTTGTGGTCTTATTTTACAGGTCGAGTCAAACGGGACAGTGCTCTCCACAAACTGGAAAGAAGTTGGTTCAAAGAAGGTGGAAGGAAGTCCTCCTGATGGCATGGAAATGAAGAAATGGGAATATTAAACTCTCCTCTTCTTCAATTGGAGGAATTGTAATTTAGACTTTTTGAGTCTTGGTTTGTGAAACTTTTCATTTTCCTCTCTTCTTCTGGGTTTTAAGTATTCTTTGTAGCTCACTTGTGCTTGAGTGCCTAAGCTTTAGTGCTTAAATACATTCTCTTTTCTGTTTTAAATGTTCAATGTACTTAGTTGTGCTACGAGCTGGTCCTGAAGTGTCTGTGTTGGATATCTCTTCTTTAATGAAAATGCAGTTCTTAGGTTCTGCGTTTTGTTAGAATCTTGCATTTGGTCATTGCTGGCCCATTTCTGCATGGCTCCGACTCGAGTAGTTTTAACTTATGAGTTGAACTGGGCGTAGTGCATCTTTTAACAAATTATTGTAGTTGCATAATGCCTGAAGTAAAAGATTCCCAAAATCTTTTGCTCGTGATTTTGTTAAAGTACGGGTAACAGGTGAAACGGTGAATTTCACTTGAAATTCTAAATATTCTGAAGAGTCGAGCCATTGGCAACCCCCCTGTTACTCTCATTAAACTCCTATTTTAAAAATACTCGTTAAAATATTAATAAAATTATATTTGCTGCTAATAACACTCTTTTAATTTCACAAATGTCCTTGTACCCTTCTTTCTTTGTAAATTAGGTATAAGAGAGTGAAAAGAACAAAAGAAATAATTTTTCACATAAGGAAAGATTGATAGATGCTAATCCAATATATATATATATATATATATATTTTTTTCACTCTGGATGCAATAATTCTACGTACTTTTATATAAAGACAGAAAGCAAGCCTTCCATAAGGTGTGGTTAAAGGAATAGAGATGAATTATCAATTTAATTGAGGTTAAAAATATAAATTCCAAGATATAGGGATTTTATAAGAGTTTTCAGAGTACTGATCACTCAATTCCTAAAGTCTGTTTTAAAATTTTGTAAAATTGTTTTAAAGTTTTTTTTTTTAATAAAAAGAGTTTATTACTTAAATACTATACTAAAACTAGGACTTGACCCTGAACATAATTCATAAAAGTTGTGATGTCTTGCAAACTACAACAATCAAAGTCTTTGAAAGCAAATACCAAATAAGAAATGGACCCAAAAAAAAAAAATTACTAAATGGTTGTTTTGGTAATAATTTTTTGCCTTGAGTTATAGCGAAATCACGGTTTGTCATTTTTATTTTGCAGTCCCTGCTTTGAAGATACTGTCTTCAATTGCAATTAGACCCAAAATCACCCCATATGATCATTTTGGAATCTCAGATTAATGGTAATATTAACAGATATTAGATGATTATTAAGTTACATAATTATGTAACATACATCAATCTAATAATTATTACCAGTAACACAAAAGTATAACCAATAAAAATTATATGTATGTTACTAGTTGTTGGGTTGGCGTATGTTATATAGAGTTCGTTTGAAATTGAGATTGAGCAGCTTGTAGTTTAAAAATTACAACACTAAAATATTTGATAAATGTTAATCACTGTAATTTAAAAATTATGTTAATATAAGTTTTTACTTGTACTATAAAAATATATTATATATTTAGTAATTTTATCAAAATTGTTATTTAAAAATTATATTTATTATATATTATTAACTTTTATTTTATAATTATAATTTTTTTATAATAACTATAATTTAAAAATCATAATACCTTAATCCTAAATTAACCCATAATTAAGTAACATGGTCACAAGATCCATATTTTATTTTGTTAGCATATCACTAACTTATTCAAAACGACGCTGTTTGAAGACAGTATAAATTCACAACCAAGATCTAACTTCCGCTTGAATTCGAGCTCTCTTGTCTCAATTCTTCTTTGCAAATTCAATCTACTCTCCGCAGGTATGTCTCTCTGTTCTTGCTTAGTAATTGACGCTATAATCTGTTCGGTTGCCGAGAATTATCAGGAAAACAAAAGAAAATGGACGAACTTTCCTTTGTTTACTTCATTTTTATATTTAAAAATAAATTCTCCCAATAAACTCCCTCAGCTACTTTTACTAGCTATATTATTAATAGTTTCTGATTCTCAGATCCTAAACAATTACCATAAGTTCAAAATTAGCTAAAATAGATATGAACGGAGCTTTTATTATTATTTTTTAAAAATTATGATAGTACACACAGAGTTTTTAATTCTCGACTTGCGGCGTGATCACTCAAAATTTGATTTGATTTGAATTAATTGAGCAGGAAAAAGAAAATGCAATTCTTTGGAGGGTCTGAGATCAGTCCATCACCGCCGGTGCCAACAGCTTCCGGTAACAATGCGCACATGATGTACGTGTTCAATAGGAATGGCGTTTGTTTGCTTTACAGGGAATGGAATCGCCCTCTTCACACTCTCAACTCTCAGCAAGACCACAAGCTCATGTTTGGTCTTCTCTTCTCCCTTAAGTCCTTGACTGCCAAAATGGATCCCACTAAGTATATGCTCCGTTTTCATTTTCACATTGATCAATTTCAATATGAATTTTCGAGAGCTGACGTGTATTGGTTCATAGCAAGCTTAGTTTTGAAATTTGATTTGGAATTTTAATTGGATGGTTTTGGAGGTTTTCATTTTCGAAAAGTTAGAGATTGAATTCTTAATTCTGCTAAATTGTGATTTTCGGAGTACAAAGAAATATTTTGTTAGAATTGTAGAACTATGAATGCTGAAAGTTGGTTATAATGAGCTGAAGGTACTTGGTTCAGATGAAATGAATAATGTTGTGAATTTATTTCCTAGTCCACATGATGCACAGATGAATAGGATTTTCATGATAGTATTTTTTGTTTGGATATTCTTTTGTTCATCAATTCATGATATTTAGTTTCTGAAGGTATAATTTCACTTTTAGATCGATAGAATGTGTCTTGACAGTCTTGTCGAGGTTTGTTAGATGATTTCCATGTATGTTGTATCACATGAGGTTTTTTGGAGTGAATTATGATTAAATCTTGGTTAACTGTTGACTTAGCTGATAAGTTCTCTACTAGGTGCACAATATTTTGGGAATTAAGAGACCACTGCATTTTAATTATACAAGAAAAGATTTGTGATCAAGTCTTGGATATCAACTTTTATGTAATTTTACGTGGTTTCATCGTGGTAATCATTTGATTATTTTATTTGTTGCAGTGCAGAGAAAGGAAACTTGGGGGTGCCCCAATTATCGGGCCAAGGTTGCTCATTTCACAGTTTTCGTACTAATACATACAAACTTAGTTTCATGGAAAGTCCATCTGGAATCAAGGTTAGTTGTAATGCGTAGAGTATTTATCATTATACCATAGAGACATGCTTAGTTGTTGATTGAGGAAAGGAAGCTTCCATTGATATGTTAGTTGTTTCTCAACTGATATGTCTCAGTCATGATTCACCTATACACTAAATATTAAACCGCATTTTGAGGCTTGAAATTAGTTAGAGATAGAGGATGTCTCAGATGTTAATTTTTCAGTTGGCTTAAAATTGATAAAGGGTGAATGTTTTTAAAGGGTTGTTGCAATAGGTACCAATTTTCTCAAACCCAAGGCCAAATGGAAAGATACCATAAGCGACACACCAACTGATCCATAGAGAAGATTGGTCTGTGGATTAGAGGAAGCATTTGCAAGACCACTGGTATTAGCAATCTGCTAGGCGATAACAGTTACCACTGGTATTAGCAATCTGCTAGGCGATAACAGTTATTTGATATAAGATCCCTTGTAATGGGTTTTGCATACATCACAATTGGTTATACATTTCATAATATTCTATTTCAAATAAGCAATGCTTCTCTTTGACTCTTGGCCAAACTTCATCCTCTATCAAATAGCATAGCGACCATGACCACAATAATAATTACTATGTTTAAACAAACTTCTGACAGACTACAAACCTGAACAGATCAATATTTTCGTTGAAATCAGTGAGGCATCGAAAGTAGGTATCAGACCTGACTGTTGGAATTTTGCAGTTATTGATCATTCTTTGACTTCTAGAATTTCAATGGAGGAATCGATATGGAGAACCTTGGTAGCTGAATAATCCACTAATATAATTGAGATGATAATTGCTAGGATACTAATGCTTAGGTGGTTCAGTGGAATTTCCTTGATCTTGGGCATGCTTTGCCTTGTATTTCTGGAATTGTTGATTTAACTTCTAAGTTTCACATCCTGGGGTTTTAAAAATCAAGGAGGTGATTCCTATATTCTCTCTATTTAGTCTAGCTTCTTCTTTTTATATTGTTATTCGAGAAAAAGAAACTGTACGCCCTTTTACAGATAGGGGAATCATTCACATGGAATGATATTCATTTGAAATGAACAAGCTGTCCCAACATAACATTCAAATGAGTGTAATACATTTGTTGCTATAGGCAGTGATTTTATCCTTCAATTTATTGTTGTGGTTTGGTTGGTCGATCTGATTGAAGAGTTTGAGCATGTATGGATTTAGTTAGTTTGCCAGGCCGATTTTATTGAAATATTATCATAAATGCCAACTGACAATGTAGTGGTGCCATGGGTACCACTTTACTGCTGTGTAACTTTTTACACTTTTTTTTTCTTGAATTTGCGCCTATTTTACCTCCTCCTCGAACTTGTTGAACAAGAAAATTGTTATGTTACTGTTTGCCACATGCTACAAGTAGACATTTATCATTCCACATGCTTTTCTTTTGTGTAGATTATCTTGGTCACTCATCCCAGGACTGGCGATCTACGTGAATCCCTAAAGTACATATACAACTTATATGTTGAATATGTTGTCAAGAATCCACTATATTCACCAGGAACTCCTATCAGGTAACTAGTTGTATTGATTTAAATAGAAAATGACTATCTATCTTGTTCTGTTCTTTTTGCTTCATGGATCTATCATCTTGTTCGGTGTTGCATGTATGAATATTATTTAGCATAAGTAGGTGGTCTATACCTTCAACCTGAATAATTACAAAGGTAAGCAAAACTACATAAAACAAATGCATGCCCACACCCACACACTCGCATGCATACTCCATTGAATGCAATGCATAGGACAGGGTGCTGCTAGTAGCAACTTAGGCATTCACGTTTTATTTGTCAGTAAGAATTAATACCCATGTTCAGACATGCTTTATGAACAAGTAATGCATTGTATTAATTCTTAAAACTTCCAGGCTTTCAATAGAGACTGATATGCTTGTAATTGTTGCGTAGGAGTGAGCTATTTAATACATCACTCGATCAGTATGTAAGAACAATTGCATAGTTGTTCAAGGTAGTGTTCTTTCTCAAATAACTATTTCACACTGTTAATGCTAGGGTCCATCATCAAGACTTTTTTATTTATGGTATAAATGTGGCATTTTTTCTGGCAGTCTACACTCATCCTTGGCCATGAAAGTACAATCTCTTCAGATGGAGGCTTGTTCATTTTCCTCAGCAGGCATCCAGCTCCAATTAAGAATGTCTTGTGCAGATACGTTGTAGTAATCAGTGCACCGTGTGCAGTTACTTTTCATAGGGTTCTGTTAGAAAGAAATTATCTTCGTGTTAGTAGCTTTGATCAATTACATGCTTGCACCTTTTTTAAAAGTACGCACTTCCGTTTCGTGCTTTCATTTGTGGTGATTTCGTGTGCATTGCAATTAATCTATTCCAGTGATGAACTTTGGTGCCTCGAAAGTTGAAATAGTAATGGAAGTGGTAATGACCTGGAATCATTTCATTGATGTGTAATTCCTTACAATTTCCATTTGAGTTGGACTGATGTTTCTCTGCGTCAGAATGTTGTATGCAATTTGCTTAAATTGTTGTGTCATACCAATTCTAATTGTAAAGACAGAGAAGTAGGCCTCAATTGACCACCTGAGCTTATAGGCTTTCAACCTTATGGTCAACCAGGGGCTTCCATGGCTAAAATAACAGTAGTTTTTGTATTTGCTCCAAGTACATCAGACATGATGCAAATTTAATTTAACAAATTACTTTCCATTTAAAAGCCAGCCACCACTTATTCTTTCTTGTAAAACTAAGTAAATTTACCTGCTGCAAACTGGTATTAGCCAACCTACAATTAAAATATACATAGAGTGGAAGACAAATAAAAATTAACGTGAAAAGAATTATTAGGGGCTAGGAGGTAAATTAAAAGATCAAACATCACCTTTCTTTTTTAAATAAAATTTGTATTTGAATAAATCCTGCGGGTTCTCAAGTCATATCAATCATTCAATGACCTAGTCTCATAAGTTTTTCTTCCCTGTCGGTGAGTTCCGAGCCGTTGGTGTATCGTTTGACCAGCGGCGAGCGGCGGTTACTGAAGAATGATTCAATTACCTATGTATTATGCGATAAAATGTGTTGGGCATGTGATTTAAGAATGATTTTAGTTGATTTGGTGGGTTCCTTGTGATTGAAAAATTTTCTTTAATTATTACCTACAGTCGCGACATTCCGATTCGAAATTCCGATGTTTTAATGACTGCTTCTTTTAAGTAAAATTGCATTTATGACTTGTATATTATTACTTTCTCCCAAAATTGATCTTCGTCTTTGTTTTTTCACTTGAAATTCAAAGGAGTTCAAAGTTTCCGAAAATCCATAACCATCGAGCACCCGTCACATTATTGTTTCTTTCTGAATATATCTATCGTTTTGAGAAAGTATGAGAAAGTCTATGGTATAAATAAATTATTAAGGATCGATGACCAAACCCACACTTAAAATTATAAATAATAAAAAATATGATATAATTTTAATTATGTAATTATGAATGAGTGTTTCATGATAAAACAATTCTAATATAACCGAATTCTATTATCAATCTTAAAAAAGAAACAACAATAAATAAATAAATAAAAATATAATAATAATGCTACATTGGTGAAAAATTAGGTTACAAAATTTTGATAAGGGCATAAAAAGACTAATATTCGGTCAATCAATTTATTTTTTGTCAAAATGTTTTAGTTTCTTTTATGTTTTCAGTCAAAATTTTGTAAATTGATTTTTTTGTCAACATACTTCTCCAAAATCTAAAGAGTTGTGTTTTGTACTCAATTATAAGAAATATTGCTTGCAGCATCTCAAAATGTTTTATTCGCAGCATCTACACCACAGTTTCGCTCTCTTCAACATGAACACAAGCAGAGAAAATTTCCGGGTGTTCCTGAGACCCAGCCGAATGCACCAGCCATTGGCCACCTGATCATAGGAGACGAAACACAGAGAAGAAAATAAAGTAAGCGTCTCAATCATTGTTCATTGCCTCCGTGGTATTATAATTAGATAAAAATACTCAGCAGCACGTCAAAACTTACGTGATTAATTAATAAAAAATTATATCACATCTAGATTCTTCTACTACACACACATATAACGTTAATGTAGTCACATCTTCAAAGACTATTCTTGGATGGCCCTCTTGAGTTTGCTATTTTCTTATTGGATTTTATGATGTTCTCAGAGTTGGTCTTTTTATTTTTATTTTTTACTTTTAGAAAGAATACTACTTGTTGTTCTCCTAATTTGACATGATCTTTTATTTAATTTTTAATAAAGAATTATGATATTTGACCACTAATAAAATATTATTATAACATAAACGGCAACATTATAATATGAATAATACTTTATTTAATTTTATGTCTTGATGGTATTCAAGTATGAGTGCTCTTGAATAAATCACTCATCTTGATTCCAACGAAGTTTGCCAAAAATAATATAGGGTCTATTTGTGATTAAAGTGGGACAACTATATCTTAAAAGTTACATTACTAAAGTATTTAGTAAATATTAATTACTATAATACTTGGTAAATATTATAACTTAGAAGTTATATTAATTTGATTTTTTTATTTGTACGATGAAAAATTTATTATATCTTTAATAATTTTATCAAAATTATTATTTAAAAATTATATTTATTACATATTATTAATTATTATTTTATAGTTACAATTTTTTTCTAGAGTAGCTATAACTTAAAAATTACAGCAACTCAATCTCAAATAGAGCCATGGTCAATTGTTAATGCTGTCATACTCGGAAGTTGAATTTTGGTCCAGACACAGGCACCCACCTCAATGGAGGCAATAGTTTTGTAACCATCACCAGCCATTGGCCACTTGATCTCCATGCTCGAACTAGGCAAGCTCATACTCACTCACCAACCTTCACTTTCTATCCATGTCATCATCTTCAGCTACCATCCCTTCCATCACCTTCCATCATCTCCCCACTATCACTTTCCCTTCATCAATTGCCAACTCCTCTCCCCACAAAGAAATCGTCATTTTTAAAGTTTTCAAGCTCAACAACCCTAACCTCCACCAAACACTATATTCCATATGTTGAAAAAATCAAATGAAAGTACATGTTCAAAGTTTGGCCAAAATTGTTCAAAGCCAACATGTTCAAAGTTTGGCAAAGCACATGTTCAAAGTTTGACCAAAATTGTTCAAAGTTTGGCTAAAAATTAGGTAATCACCAAACAAACTTTGACAATTTTAAAGGTTTGGTGAAATAGTATTACCATGCATTCCTATAAATAGTTATTGTTCTTCATTTGTTTAGGCATCCCACAATTGAGAGCAATTATAAGTGAATCAATTGAGAGAGTTGAGAGAGAGCTTCCACTTGAGTGCTAGGAGAATTCATTTGGGTGTATTGGGGAATTGAGTTTTGTGAGTTTTTTTTTTCAATTTGTAAGTTCTCACTTGTTAGTAAAATTATCTTCCAGTCTTTGCCAGTGGATGTAAGCTTTACGCTGAACCACGTAAATTATTGTGTCAATTTTCTTTGAAATTGTTTACATCACATTTAAGTTTCTCCAGTAGTCACAGTTACCATAAATTGGTAATCTGCTAAACCCGCGCTTCCGCACAACAATTGGTATCAGAGTCAAAGGTTCGTACTTGGGGTATATGGTACTGTTCATAATAATTGGTAGTGTATATTTTTGCGTGTCTAGGAAAGTTCTGTCAACAAGACGATAAGAGTCTAAGGAGTTTGGGTTTTAAATGAGACATTGTGACCCCTCCATTCTCCTAGAAACTTTTCTGGTGCATTTATTCACGCGAACAGTACTTGGGGTATATGGTACTGTTCATAATAATTGGTAGTGTGTATTTTTGCGTGCCTAGGAAAGTTCTGTCAACAAGACGATAAGAGTCTAAGGAGTCTGGGTTTTAAGTGGGATCATTGTGACCCCTCCATTCTCCTGGAAACTTTTCTGGTGCATTTATTCACGCGAAATAAACATCATAGAGACTGTTTTTCAGGTGTAAATAGTTGTTGAAGGGAAAGATTATTGATGAGGGGAAGAAAACATTGTTATCATGTAAAGGAATCTAAGTTAGACCCAAGAGCGAAGAAAATATTGTTCATGGGTATAACTGGTAGAGTAAAAGGATGCCGTTTATGGTGTGCAGATACGAAAAAGATCATTTTCAGCAGAGATGTGACTTTTGATGAATTAGTTATGTTAAAACAAAAGAATTTACAAAAGGATGACAACACCAGTAGTACTCCGTAGTAGGTGGAGATTGAAAAGGTTAAAGATGATCTAGCTAGTGTTGAAGAGGTGTCTTTTAACCGACTGTTCTTCTTTGTCAATGCAATTAAGGACCTATAGGTTCGCCTACTTGACTTATGAAAGATAATGAGAATGGGTTATTCAAAAAGGAAGATGATTCTCAATCGACCGAGGATGAAAAAGAGGTTCTGACTCAGGAACCTTTAGAGCAACAAGATTCAATTGCATATAGAAGGCCACGAAGAGAGATTCGTAGACCTGCTCGCTTTGTAGATGGTGATGTTCCTTCCACTTACAGAGAAGCAGTAAGTAGCCCTGAAAATGTACAGTGGAAGCAAGTAATGGATGAAAAAATGCAGTCTCTTCAAAAAAATGGAACTTGGGAGTTAGTTACACTGCCTAAAGACAAAAAGGTAATTGGGTGCAAATAGGTATATGCAAAAAAGGATGGATTTCCTCGTAAGGATAAAATTCGATACAAGGCTAGATTGGTAGCGAAGGGTTACACTCAAAAAGAAGGAATAGACTACATGAGCTATTTTCTCCAGTTGTGAAACATTCGTCTACTCGGATTTTGCTAGCCATTGTTGTGCAATATGATCTTGAGCTAGTTAATCTTGATGTGAAAATTTCATTCTTACACAGTGATTTGGAAGAAAAAATCTACATGACTTAGCCAGATGGATTTAGAGTTGCTGGAAAAAAAAATTGGGTTTACAAACTGACAAAGTAGCTTTATGGATTGAAACAATCTCCGAAGCAGTGGTACAAGCGATTTGATCGGTTTATGAAAGGGCAAAGGTACACAAGAAATAAATTTGATCATTGTGTGTATTTTCGCAAGCTACAAGAAGGATCTTTCATATATTTACTCTTGTATGTCGATGATATGCTAATAGCATCTAAGAACAAAGATGAGATTGAGAAGTTGAAAACTTAACTCAATCAAGAATTTGAGATGAAAGATCTAGATGAAGCTAAGAAGATTCTTGGCATGGAGATATGCAGAGATAGAGCTCGTGGTAAAGTCAGCTTGTCTCAGAAGCAATATTTGAAGAAGGTATTACAACAGTTTGGCATGAATGATCAGACAAAACCTATAAGTACCCCATTGGCTTCTCATTTCAAGCTTTCTGCACAACTATCTCCTTCAACGGATGAGTAACAAGAATACATATTTCAAGTTCCGTATTCAAATACAGTTGATAGCTTGATGTATGCAATGGCGTGTACAAGGCCTGACATTTCACAAACAGTTAGTATGTTGAGCAGATATATGCATAATCCTGGTAAAGGACATTGGCAAGCTGTGAAATGGATTTTATGGTACATTCAGAAAACCGTTGATGTTGGTTTACTGTTTGAACGAAATGACACACTTGGTCAAGGTGTGATTGGGTACGTTGATTCTAATTATGCCGGTGATATAGACAAACGACGGTCAACTATCGGATATGTATTTACTCTTGCTAGAGGACCAATTAGTTGGAAGTCTACACTACAATCTATAGTTGCATTGTCAACCACAGAGGCCTAGTATATGGCAATTACGGAGGCTATTAAAGAGGCTGTTTGTTTACAAGGTTTGCTTGGAAAATTGGGATTGATTCAGGAACATGCTAACTTGTATTGTAACAGTCAAAGTGCTATTCACTTAGCAAAGAATCAAGTGTATCATGCGCGTACGAAGCATATCGACGTACGATTTCACTTTGTGCGGGAAATTATTGATGAGGGGAAGATTCTTCTTCAGAAAATCAAGACTGCAGAGAATCCCGTAGATATGTTGACCAAGGTGGTGACAACGATCAAGTTTGAGCATTGTCTAAACTTGTTCAATATCCTGAAAGTTTAAAACAATGAAAAAGGTAGAGATTGGAGGATCATTTAAGATATAAGGGAGTTCAACAATATTTTGAACTACGGTTGGCTTGATCCCAAATTTTAAGTACGTAGGCAATCACAGAGATGCAGCCACTTTGGAAATGATGGTTCGTTGGTAGTCGGCTCAGATTTGGATAAATCTTTACCGAGGTGGAGAATTGTTGAAAAAATCAAATGAAAGCACAAGTTCAAAGTTTGGCAAAGCACATGTTCAAAGTTTGGCCCAAATTGTTCAAAGCCAAATTGTTCACAATTTGGCTAAAAATTAGGTAATCACCAAATAAACTTTGACAATTTTAAAGGTTTGGTGAAATAGTGCTACCATGCATTCCTATAAATAGCTATTGCTCTTCATTTGTTTAGGCATCCCACAATTGAGAGCAATTGCAAGTGAAACAATTGAGAGAGTTGAGAGAGAGCTTCCACTTAATGCTAGGAGAATTCATTTAGGTGTATTGGGGAATTGAGTTTTGTAAGTTTTTTATTTTCAATTTGTAAGTTCTCATTTGTTAGTAAAATTATCTTCTAGTCTTTACCCGTGGATGTAGGCTTTACGCTGAACCACGTAAATTATTATGTCAATTTTCTTTGAAATTGTTTACACCACATTCAAGTTTCTCCAGCAGTCACAGTTACCATAAATTGGTAATCTGCTCAACCCGTGCTTCTACACAACACCATAGCTAATAATCACTCCATTTCTAGCTTCATCACTGATTTATTCTGCATTTGTACTTTCTCTGTCACCTCTCAACTCCAAATCCCTTCTTACGTTTTCTTCACTTCCGGGGCTTCCTCTGTCGCTGCGATGCTTTATTTTCCCACTATTCACAAAAACACCACAAGAACCCTTAAAGACATCGGTACCATTTTGGATATCCCAGGCTTACCGTCGATGCGGCCACTGACATGCCAAAATAAATTCTTAAACGTGATGATAAGTCCTATGAGTTCTTTCTTGATTGTGCCATTCAGTGTCCTAAAAAAGCTGGAATTATGTTAACACATTTCAGTCACTTTAACAAAGAGTCATCAAAGCCATAACAAACGGACCATGCGTCCCGGATGGTTTAACTCCACCCATTTACTGCATCGGACCGTTAATTGCAGCCAATGACAGGAAAGGCAGCAACGGTGTTGATTGCTTGCCGTGGCTCTATTCACAACCGAGCCAAAGCGTAGTGTTTTTTTGTTTTGGCAGCTTAGGGTTATTTTCTGAAGAGCAGTTGAAGGAAATAGCAATTGGGTTGGAAAACAGTGGCCAAAGATTCTTGTGGGTAATGAGAAATCCTCCTTTACAAAAAAAACACCAAGGAGAGGGGACTTGTTGTGAAATTTGGGCTCCTCAAGTGGCGGTTTTGAATCATGACTCGGTGGGATGTTTCGTAACTCACTGTGGTTGGAACTCGGTGCTTGAAGGGTGTCTGCTGGCGTACCAATGGTTGCTTGGCCACTCTATGTGGAGCAACGACTCAACAGGGTGGCGCCTGTGGAGGAAATCAAGATTGTGTTACCGATAACTGAGTCTGAAAACAGGTTCGTGAGTTCTGCTGAGGTGGAGAAGCGAGTTGGAGAGTTGATGAAATCGAAAGAAGGAGACTCTGTGAGAAAAAGAATTACGGTTTTGAAAAATGAAGCAAAGGCTGCACTGAGTGAAGGCGGGTCATTTCGTATAGCGGTTGCCGAGTTGGTTAAGTCATGGAAGTAGAATTTAGTTGGTCGGGCATAAGCATCACCGAAGGGGCGTTTTTAATTTTATTCATTGTATGTCTTTAATTTTCTCAAATAAGCCAAAAAATTTAATAAATAAGTATTGAATAAAATTGCATTAACAGCTTGCTATGCTGCATCAAGCATTTGTCATATTTTAAAGTATTATTTTCCATTATTTTTCAAATTTACACTACAATTATTAATCATGTAAAACTATTCTATATATATATATATAGAAGGGAAACTATTTGAATACTAATAGAAATGATTTCTTTTAGTATGAATATATTATATATGGTTAATAATTCAATCTTCCAAATTAAATTAGAAAAATAATGTTGATTAATATATGCAAATATAAAAAAAATATTTGAATAGAAATTTGAAGTTAACAATTATGTTTATTTTTTTGGGTAAAAAATAATTGCATCATTATTTGAATTATATATCCAAATTCATTAAAGTATAACTGTTTAATTATATAAAGAAAAAATTGAGAGAAGAATACGTAGAGGTATTTTACAAGGACTTGGTTTTTTTCACAATCTTAATTCTTAACTTGTACAAATAATACTTGTTATTATTGGTTTTCACCTTGTGATAGTTAACTATTTTTTTGAGGACAATACGATTCATAAGCCTCCAAAAGTTCAAGAATCAATCACACATACAAGTCTGAATGAAGGTCTTAAAATCCCCCAACAACCACAAGCACAACAACCCAATCAAAAAGAATTATGAGGAACGTGATCAACACTCGCGATAAGATACCTTACACATTCTGAAGTTCATGAGCATCATTTCTGTTCTCAGTTCCGTTTGTGGACATGCTCATTTGGGTGCTTCCCGTTGAGCAGATTTGAAGAAGTTTGAAGCAGATTATCTTTCTCACCATCTGAGTTAAGGTGCTCAATTTTTTTGCTCATCAAAATGAAGTTGCCGGTTTCTGTCAACCACGCGATTGAGCTGATGCTTGTGATGGTGATGGTGGTGGCTGCTTCTGTGTCTTGTTATTTCACCAGCTTCATCATGATTAACATCAGAAGACTTTCCTAAAGAACGGCTCCTCCGATTGTGTATGTGGCCACCGGAATCATCAGTTTCTGAGTCCTCGTTGCGTGTTCGCCCTGAATGTTTCTGGTGCTTTTTATGAGTTTTCCTTCTCCCAGCACAAGCATCCTCATCAGTTAAAGAATATGAATCACTAGACTCTGAACAGCTGATGGCGTTTGCGTTGCCTTACATGACTTCTTCGAATTCTACCATCATCCTCTGTTGAAAACAATAAACTTGTTTACAAAATAATAAGGTGTTGAGTTGTACATGGCCCTCCATCATCATGCTTCATCATCATGGGTCTATAATGTTGAGTGGAGGCTAACTTTACACATTTGATGCTATTAAAGGATTCCTTTAGATCATGTTAAGTGAGTGGAATATGTTTGGTGTTATGATGAAAGGTTGGTGGAATGTGCTAGGTGATGTGTATTGTTATGATTATGTTTGTGTTTTATTCACTATAAATACCTATGCTATTGTATTGTGATATATAAGTCTAAGAGTAAGAAAGCATAAGAAGTATAACAAAGCCCTTGAGAGTAATTTGTAAGAGTGTGTGAATTGTTCTTGTAATGTTCTTGTAATGTTTTTGAACTTTTCTTAATAAACTTTGTGTTTCATCCTTCAAATTCTTCAACAAAGTGGTATCAGAGCTAGGTTTAGAGGATAAAATAGTCATGTAGCATATTAAATCGAAGATCTCGATGAGACGAACGCAACGCCGCAAGAATCATCCTGATCGGAGTTCGGACGAGCCCGGAATCGTCGTCGAAAGTTTGCTATCCAGAAATTGAGTTGACTCACCGAGTTGAAATATGTTGAGCCGTTGACCGTTGACCAAAGTTGACCCGAGATCTCCCAAAAGTTTTTTGACGTTCCGGATTCATTCGTGCATTGAGAATCTCCAAATTCTCACTCGATTTGTGAGATATAGCAAGTGGTGGTATGATGTCATTTCAAATTCCATAATTGAAAGGGAGCAAATTTGACAATTGGAGCATCAAAATGAAGGCTCTATTGGGTGCACACGATGTGTGGGAAGTGGTAGAAAAGGGCTTTATAATACCAGAAAATGAAGGTACTTTAACTGCGGCACAAAAGGAGAATTTGAAAGACTTAAAGAAGAAAGAGAACAAAGCAAAGTATCTAATCTTTCAATCATTAGATGAAGGTGCTTTTGAAAAGATCGCTGGCGCAACATCCTCAAAGGAAGCGTGGGAGAAGTTAGAAACCTCTTACAAAGGTGCGGAACAAGTTAAGAAAGTCCGTCTTCAAACATTAAGAGGTGAATTTGAGTCCTTACACATGAAAGTATCAAAATCAATTTTTGATTACTTTACTAGAGTTGTGACTGTTACTAATGAATTAAAAAGAAATGGTGAAGAATTGAGAGAACTAAGGATTATTGAGAAAATACTTCGATCAGTAGATTCCAAGTTTGACCATATTGTAGTAACAATAGAGGAGACTAAAGATTTGGAGGCTATGACGATCGAGCAACTTCAAGGAAGGTTGCAAGCTTATGAAGAAAAACTGAAGAAGAAGCAAGGGATTGAAGAATAACTCTTCAAGATGGAAATCAATCCAAAGAAAAGAGAAGAAAGCTTCAGCAACGAGAGATGGCACTATGTCCGAGGAAGAGGCCGAGGACGAGGTAGAGGTCGTGGTTATGGACGAGGCTGGAATTTCAACAACAAAAACTCCTTCAATAATGAAAGAGGAGAAAGCTCAAACAGAGGGCGAGGAAGAAACAATCCAAGATCGATGTATGAAAAATCTCAAGTGCGATGTTATAATTGTCAAAAGTTTGGGCATTATGCTTGAGTGCGTAATTCCAAGCAACATAGTAGATGAGAAAGTGAATTATGTTGAAGAGAAAAATGATGGAGATGACACACTTTTACTAGCACGTAATGACAACAATGGAGGTCAAGAGAATACTTGGTATCTTGACACAGGTGCTAGCAATCACATGAGCGGAAACAAAAGCATGTTTGTGGAGATGAATGAATCAGTGAATGGTAGCGTCGCTTTTGAAGATGATTCAAAAGTACCAGTGAAGGGAAAATGTAACATCATTTTTCGCATAAAAGATGGTAGCCACCAACTAATTTCAAATGTTTATTATGTGCCCAATATGAAAAACAACATTCTCAGTTTAGGTCGACTTTTAGAAAAAGGCTATGATATTCATCTTAAAGATTATAGTCTTCTTTTAAGAGATGACAAAGGAAACCTAATTACAAAAGTGAGAATGTCGAAGAATAGAATGTTTTCTTTAAATATTCAAAATGATGTTGCAAAGTGTCTCAAGGCTTGTCATAAAGATCCAACTTGGATTTGGCATCTTCGATATAGACATCTCAACTTTGGTGGACTAGAGCTACTATCAAGAAAGAACATGGTGAAAGTCAACCTCAATCAATCATCCAATCAAGTTTGTGAAGGATGTTTACTTGGCAAGCAATTTAGAAAGAGTTTTCCAAAGGAGTCAAACTCAAGAGCTCGAAAGCCACTCGAGCTTATTCATACTGATGTGTGCGGTCCATTCAAGCCAACCTCTCTTGGTAAAAGTAACTACTTCCTTCTTTTCATAGATGATTTTCAAGAAAAACTTGGGTGTATTTTTAAAGCGAAATCAAAAGTTTTTGAAGTTTTCAAGAAGTTCAAAGTCAGTAGTGGAGAAAGAAAGTGGACACAAAATCAAGGCCATGAGATCTGATCGAGGTGGAGAGTTCACTTCCAAAGAATTTGTGAAGTTTTGTGACGAAAATGGAATACGACGTCCTTTGACAGTTCCGAGATCCCACCAACAAAATGGTGTTGCAGAAAGAAAGAACAATAAACTTGTTTACAAAATAATAAGGTGTGAGTTGTACATGGCCCTCCATCATCATGGGTCTACAATGTTGAGTGGAGGCTAGTTTTACACATTTGATGCCATTAAAGGATTCCTTTAGAGCATGTTAGGTGAGTGGAATATGTTTGGTGTTATGATGAAAGGTTGGTGGAATGTGCTAGGTGATGTGTATTGTTATGATTACGTTTGTGTTTTATTCACTATAAATACCTATGCTATTGTGTTGTGATATATAAGTCTAAGAGTAAGAAAGCATAAGAAGTATAACAAAGCCCTTGAGAGTGATTTGTGAGTGTGTGAATTGTTCTTGAACTTTTCTTAATAAACTTTGTGTTTCATCCTTCAAATTCTCCAACATCCTCTTTATTTGAAGAATCTGAAACAGTTGATTGTGACTGCCGATTGTGTTTATGATGCGTTGCATGACTTCTTTTAACTCTATCATCATCGTAATCATCACTTGAAAATCGGATTCGGAAGCATCAGAATCAGACCTTGAATCGTGATGTCTGTATCTTCTGTGGTTTCGCTTCTCCCTCCTCCTCCTTTCTTCTTCAGAATCCCTCTCATATTCGTTACTGCCATCATCACTTTGAGCTAGAGGATTGTTTCTTTGGCTTTCTTTTAGATTTCTGCTCCTCCTTCCTCTCGTTGTCACCTGAATCAGTGTGGCTATGCTTCTTGTGCTTCTTGTGGCCTCTTATGCTTTTCTTTCTACCCACATCACTGCTGTCGCTATCACTGTCAGTACCAGAATCGGACACGGATCTTCTTTTGTGATAGTTAACTAACTATAAAACTATATAAAAGTATATGGTTTAATATTGTGTCCGAATTGAAAAAAATAACACACTTAAAAAAAAAAATATATATATATATATACATACATACATACATATATATATACATACATATACATACATACATACATACATACATACATATATATATTTTCCCGTGCTAATGGACATTCTTTTCTAACTATAACACTAAGCAGGGGGCAATGAACAATGACTGCGATCTTTACTTTATTTTCTTCTCATTTATTTCGTTGATCTCTATGATGAGGTGGTCAATGGCTAGCTGGTGCATATATTCAGCTGGGTGCCAGTGTTTACTTGTGTTTATGTTCAAGAGAGCCAAATTTTGCTCCACAAAATGATATATAGCATTAACTAATAATATATACGTATATATAGTTGGGTGATATAGATATTAATTTCTCTTTCTCTACTGCATTATTAATTTTAGAATTTGGATTTTGGACAAATTCTGTTGTTTATGCCTTTAAAATTTAATTTTCTTTTTATTTTTGTCAAATTTCGTTGCAGGAAATTTCTATGATGTTGTGGCGTCAATAAAATAGCTGTCTAGAAGATAACAGTATATTTGGTTTTTTATTTTGTGAAAGTTTGAATAATTTTGTAGGTAATTTAGTCCTTTTATTTACAAGGCTAAAATAATCTTGTTAATCTTTTGTTAAGGCAACTTTATAATGTTAAATATGGTCAAGGGACATAGAGACACAAAATTCTTCGAATAAAATTGATAATTTAAAATAAAAAAAGGTATAATTGATTGTTTGTAAAAACTACTAATTTATTATTCATTTGAAGTTTTTAAAAGAGCAATAACATTTGAACAAAATCCAGACAAAAATATGAAAAAAAAAAAACACACTTAAAACAACGTCGCTTTAGGTGAGTTTATTTATTAAAAAAAAAACCAAATAACGTCATTTTGAGTGTGTAATTTTCAGGCTTTGATTCCTTAATTAGTTTTCTCTCTAAAACCAGCAAAAGGCTTCTTTTTTTTTTTCTAGTTAAACAAAAGACTTTATTATAAGGAATATTTTGCGTGCATTTGTATATGTATGGATTCAAAGTATGAGTAATGATATATTTATAAATTTGGATGAAATTTTTGTATCCCAAGTAAGGTGTCACCTACCAATATTTAATCGTTGCTATGTGTTTGGTCATAGACTCATAGTACTCTATTTATATTAGGGAAATTTATAAAACCAACCAAAAATTTTTTACAAATATCCAAAATAACCATTTATATTTTTTCTATCATCCTTAACCATTTACTCTTTTTTTTTTCCCCATAATACCCATATCTCTCTCAAAACCAAAGTCTTCCATTTGCTCCTTCCGGTGACCCCCGATTGGCGATTAGCTCCCTCCAGTGACTGTAAACGGCGCTTGGACGGATTTTTGACAGTGAACTCAACTCCGACGGGTTTCTATCATCATCCATTTTGTAATTTCCGGTAATTATCACTTCGTAAATTTTAATTTTTTTTCTATTTTGATAAGTTTGATTGGTGAAAAATGAGTGTATAGATGCATATAGATGAGCTTAGGATTGTTTGGCCATAAATATTGGAGATTGTTAAGTGAAATTTAGGTTTAAAGAGTGGTACGCGAGGTGCTCGATAAAATGCCCCTTAGACTAGATTAAATAGTTGATGGTGTATTGTGAGATTAAAGTGTTGATGGTGTGATTGTAAGGTGGAGTATAGGTGCAATAGGACTAGAAATGACAGACGGAACAGGTAAAAATCACTTGCGCTCGAGAGGCAGCGCATCATGCAGGCATGACAAGTCTCGTATATCGCGACAGTGCCTCGTCGACAGTGCATGCGCATGCGACAAGCACCTGTTCCACGATATTACAGAATGTAAAAAAAAAAAATCTTGAATTTTTTTTAATTCTTTTTAATTATCAGATTAACTAATTAAAAATTTAAAGATTTTAACATAAAAATTTTAGATATGTGTTTTATTTTTACCATATGTAGGTTTTTATTCTAATTAACTTACAAGTCGATCATTGGGTTGTAGCCCGAGTAGACTTTGTACACAAGCGGTTCTCTATTTATGACTCATTAAAGGAACATCGAGACGAAAAAGTTTATTCTCAACTATTCAAGCCACTTCAAAATATTTTTCCTCGATGGCTACAAGATGTTGGATTTTACAACCTCCGACGTGAATTACAGATCGCGGAGCCTTGGAAACTTATACTGGTTAAGAGTGTACCACAACAACAGCCAGGAACTGGCGATTGTGGGGTGTTTATGTTAATGTTTACGATATATTTAATGTTCAAGGTATGATTTAATTTTGATAGTAGTCATGGACAATGCTTTAGGAAGAAGATTGTCGTTGACATATTTAATAGGGATATTAGGTTGTAAATTATATATTTGAACAGTTGTAAATATAGTGCGATTAATCTTATTTCGGGTTTGACAATTCTCCAACACTTATTATGAATAATCATTTTAACAAAGACAATTTAACATGTCGAATACATAATAAACATAAGAGTTTAAAATACATCATATAATATATTCCTTGAATACATAAGACGCTACAACGATAATAAGCCGCTAATTACGATTCGTCGCAATGGGATTCTTACATCTTTTTCTGTTATGCCCGCGTTACATGACGAAGGCCCCTCGACTCATTACGACACGTGTGTATGTTGTCACATCTCATCACTACCCAATGTACATTCTTTTCATGAGTTATTTTGAGTAAATACGAGCTTGGAGACGAACTCAGGAAACGTGGGACGAGCGCCGTCGCACGCGGCGATGTGCCCGCCTCACGGCTGGACAGAACTCGTCACCGTGCGACAGTGCCCGTCCCACGGTTGGAAAGACCTATCAACGTGCGACAGGCACATGTCCCACGATTTTACAGAACCTATTACCGTGCAACAGGCACCTGTCCCATGTGCGACAAGCGTCTGTCGCACGTTTTCTGGGTTCGTCTCCCAGCTCGTATTTACTCAAAATAACTCATAAATTTTGATTAATCGAAAAATAAAAAACTACACATTGTGTAAAATAAATACTAACCTCAACTTTTTGCTTTCTAGTTGATGAGTTGATGATTAGTGGGTGAGTTTTAGGGATTAGGGTATGCTGGATTTTGAAAATTGTTGGTTGAGAGTGTGTGAAATTTGTTGGTTTTGTTTATAGATCTGAGGGTATTTAAGTCTATACAATAAATATATGGCTACATATGATAGAAAAAGTTTAATTAGTTATTTTAAATATTCGTAAATTTTTTTTGGCTATTTTTGTAAATTTCCCTTTATATTATCATTTACGAGATATTTTCACATCATCAAAAAGCCATATAATTTAGAATAGGAAAATGCTAGATGGCTAGAGAAATGAGAGAAACTGCTGCAGGTGCTGGTCTCCTCCGTCACGGGTTCACGGCACTCTCCTCTGTCACTGCAACAAAGCAGCACTCTTTCTGTCTCCCTCAGCTCTCTCGGTAAATATTAAGTAAGCTAAATTGTGTTTGTTTTGAACTTGTTCTATTTCTTTTACTTTCCATGCATTTTCTCGGCTACAAAACATCAGATTAGTTTTCTATCATGGTCCTCATGGATTCAAAAAGAAAAAAGTCATCTTGATAGTCAATTTTTAATTTTTTTCCTTAATTGCTATAGCTTATTTTCTTTCATTTTCTCGAGAATCAAACAGGATAAGCTTGTATAATAAGCTTATGGAATTTATATTAATTTTTTTTTTACATTCCTTTTGCAGATTGGAAACTAATTGAAAAACAATTCATTGATGTCCGAATTTGTGTTTCCAGCAAATCTTAACAATTAGAGGTTATTTGTTAAACATATGAAGTATGAAATTTTATTAATTTCAGATTTTTTTCTAAAATTAGAATGTTTGTATTTTATAACTTATGTATGATTTTTAGACATTTACATCTGAATAGAAAAAATAAACTTTTATGACTTTTATCTGAATGTAAAAAAGTCTGAATAAAAAGTAAATATTATATATAAAAAATATCTCTATAAAATATATTTATTTCCTAAAGTATAAAATCTAATCATTTTTTTTTTGTTTTGATTTATAAGGATATAAATGTCAAATAACCATATTTAAGATGTTTTTATTTATAAAAATAAATAAGATGTCACTTATGTTCAGATATTAAAAAAAAAAACGAACTTGTCATTCAAATATTCGAATTTAAATCCATTTAGACTTCAGAAAAATTGAAATTTATTCAGATTTCAGATAAAAAATCAAACGCTAGCTAAATATGTAAAGTATCTGGTTTTTACATTCAATATTTTTTGTGGGTGTGTTGGATTTAATTAGGGTTTGTTTGTTGAATTAGGTGGTTTTTGTGTATAATTGCTGTAAATTTGGAAAAGTTGGTTTTAATTTCAGCGGTTTGCATGGTCATTTGCCACGTTCTGCTTTTTGGCTTCTTGTAATTTTGAGATTTAGTATGTGTGCTTCTGGAATTGTTGTTGCTTGCTGTGATTATCTCTGCAATATTAATGGGGAAAGTGTTTGGCTGGAATTGTTGTTGCTTCGCTGAAAAATAAAGTGGAAAAATTGTTTTGTTTGAGTTGTAGATGAGAGGAAGTGTGGCTGAAATGGATTTCATCATCTTTTTCTTGTTTTTATGAATTTTTATTATTTTTTTAATTTTTAAATTAAAAAAATAACTAGAAAAATGAGAAGCTGAAAGGACAGCAGATGCTGCCGTTTCTTTTAGCTTTCTCTAACTTTTCTAGCCATCTAGCAGCACTCGAATAAAATATAAAAACTTTATATTCCAGCTTTGTAAACACAGATGTAGCATTATTCTAAAATTATATAAATCATTAACATTTTTAGGATGTATTCATCGACAACAACTCAACGACATATTTATGTTTTTTAGTGGTAAAATCCTGTGTTCTTGTAATAATTATCGACTATAATAAGCCACAAGTGGCTTGTTCTTTTGTCTTAGGCCGGCATCAAAAACTACCTGATCTTAAATACCGAGGAAGCTACCTGCACCATGCACGCCAGTCGATTAGAAGTTTTGCCAAGCAATCGATAGCATATAGCCGTATACAGTGAGTACTAAATAAGTATTAATATTGCCTTTTTTTTCCCCTTTACTGATTCTTTTGGCCTCTTTTTCAATGATTTAATGATTTATATCCTTTTTTTTGGAATGCTTTATGAGTGATTTGATAATTTTACTGTAGTTCACTGTATATAAGATACTTCTCATGCAGGTCAAACTCTGATCATCGATCATCTCTACACTCTTGAACGGATTAAATCGAATAAAAATTATTGCGTCTAATTTTATTTAAAATTATATTCTGGAAATGTACATTTGTTATTGAGGCTTCATGTATTGTACGTAATTAGAAATTGTTTGACAATTTCAGAAAGTATACATGACTAGCTAGATTGTTGTACAAACTGTTGAAAATTTCAAATTCAAAGCCAAAGCCAAAGTGTTCAAAGTTTGGCAAAGCACATGTTCAAAGTTTGGCCAAAATTATTCAAAGGTAAATTGTTCAAAGTTTGGCTAAAAATTAGGTAATCACCAACCAAACTTTGATAAGTTCTAATGGTTTGGTGAAATAGTGCTACCATGCATTCCTATAAATAGCTAATGCTCTTCATTTGTTAAGGCATCCCAAAATTGAGAAGCAATTGCAAGTGAAGCAATTGAGAGAGTTGAGAGAGCTTCCACTTGAGTGCTAGGAGAATTTATTTGGGTGTATTGGGCTATTGGGTTTTGTGAGTTTTCCCAATTTGTAAATTCTCATTTGTTAGTAAAATTATCTTCCGGTCTTTGCTCGTGGATGTAGGCTTTACGCAGAACCACGTAAATTATTATGTCAATTTTCTTTGCAATTGTTTACACCACATTTAAGTTTCTCTAGAAGTCACAGTTACCATCAATTGGTAATTTGCTCAACCTACGCTTCCGCACAACAATTGGTATCGAGTAGAAGGTTCGTGCTTAGGGTATACAATACTATTCACAGATCACGGTCTTGGATACGACCATTTGTACTTGGAGAACAGTCTATTGTAAGTAGTGTGTATTTTTGCATGTCTAGGAAAGTTACATCAACAAGGCGATAAGAGTCTAAGAGTGCGGGTTTTAAGTGGGACCATTGTGACCCTCCATTCTCACAGGAACTTTCACGGTGCATTTATTCACCTGAAATAAACATCATAGAGACTGTTTTCAAGTGTGAATAGTTGTTGAAGGCACGATTATTTGAGGTTGAGAGGATGGCGGAGCGTCGTCGTCGTCTTCGTCGAGAAGGACTCATCGTGACTAATGCAAAGTTTGAAGTGGAGAAATTTGATGGTACCAATAATTTTGGTATGTGGCAATGTGAGGTGTTGGATGTCTTATGTCGACAAGAGCTGGATCTCGCTCTAGAAGAAAAGCACGAAAAGATGGATGACAAGGGTGGACAAAAATCAATGAGCAGGGCATGTGGTACTTATTCAGCCTATGTACGGCTAAAGATCGAAGTACTACTGTCATGAGGAGACATCGACAAAGAATTTGTGGAAGACACTTGGAAGAAAAATATATGAAGAAAAGCCTTGAAAGCAGGGCTTTATATGAAAAAGAAACTCTATCGATTCACGCATGCACTGGTATGTCGATGAATGACCACGTGAACTCATTCAATAAAATATTAAGCGGATTTGCTAAATTTGGATGAGAAATTTGAAGATGAAGATAAGGCATTATTCTTTGTTGAATTCACTTCACGATGAATATGACCATCTCACCACCACTTTGCTTCATGGGAAGGACGAGTGTCACATTTGATCTTTGTATGTAGTGCATTTGTATAATCTCTGAGACCAGAAAGAAAGATAAAAGGATCACGGAGATACGAGTTGCGAAGTATTGATGACAAGAGGTCGTTCACAAAGCCATGAACACTGGAAAAAGGGCAAGTCTAAAGGTAGGCTCGCCAAAGATGAATGTGCTTTTGTCGCGAGAAAGGGCATTGGAAAAGAATTGTCCTAAGTTACAAAGGGCAAGGCTATTTACGATGCATGTGTAGCCGAGCATGATGAGGAGTCGAATTTAGTGCGGTTGGCATGACATTGACATGTCAATCGGATGAGTGGATTTTGGATTCGGGTTGTACTTATCATATGTGTCCTAATAAGAGTTGGTTTTCTAGTTTCGAGGAGCTAGATGGTGGAGTTGTTTTTATGGGCAATGACAATGCTTGTAAAACCATGGGAATAGGTTCAATCCAATTGAAGAATCACGATGGCTCAATCCATGTCTTGATGAAGTTCGCTATGTACCAAGCTTAAAGAAAAATCTCATCTCATTAGGAGTCCTAGAATCCAAAGGGCTTACAATCACTATGAGAGATGGGTTCTTGAAGGTAGTAGGCTGGTGCATCGGCGATGATGAAGGGCACAAGAAGGAATAACTTGTACTATTTCCAAGGAGTGCAGTTATTGGATCGACATCAACAGTTTCGAGAAAGGATGCAGATTCGAGAGGCAACCAAGTTGTGGCATATGCGTTTGGGACATGCTTGGTGAAAAGCTTTGCGAGACTTTGGTTAAGCGAGGCTTATTGAAAGGTGCAAATTCTTGCAAATTGGAATTTTGTGAACATTGCGTTACGGGCAAGCAAACAAGAGTAAAGTTTGGCTCGACAATTCACAATACAAAAGGGATTACGGACTATGTTCACGGTGATGTGTGGGGACCTACCGAGTAGCTTCTTTGGGAGGTATGCACTATTTTGTTACTTTTGTTGATGATTATTCAAGAAAAGTATGGGTGTATTTGATGAAGAACAAAAATGAAGTTTTGAGTATATTTACGAAATGGAAGAAGATGGTGGAAACTCGGATCGGTCGAAAGGTTAAAAGACTTCGCTCGAGATAATGGTGGTGAGTACAAGAATGATCCATTTTAGAAGTATGCTGAGATGAGGGCATTGTGCGACACTTCATCTGTTCGAGGTACACCACAACAGAATGGGGTGGCGACGCATGAACCGAACTATCTTGGAGAAAGTTCGGTGTATGTTGTCCAATCTTTGGATTGGGCAAGGAATTTTGAAGTTGAGGTCGTTGTATATGCGTGCCATCTAATTAATCGTTTGCCATCAGTTGCAATTGAGGGCAAAACACCCATGGAAATGTGGATCTGGTAAACCCGCTATCGATTATGATACTTTACATGTCTTTGGTTCCACTGCTTATTATCATGTAAAGGAATCTAAGTTAGACCCAAGAGCGAAGAAAACATTGTTCATGGGTATAAGCGGTGGAGTAAAAGGATACTGTTTATGGTGTCCGGATACAAAGAAGATCATTTTCAGCGAGAGATGTGACTTTTGATGAATTAGCCATGTTAAAACAAAAGGATTCACAAAAGGATGACAACACCGGTAGTACTTACGGCGAGTGGAGCTTGAAAAGGTTAAAGATGATCCGACTAGTGTTGAAGAGGCGGATGATTCTCAATCAACCGAAGATGAAGAAGAGGTTCCGACTCAAGAACCTTTAGAGCAACAAGATTCAATTGCATATAGAAGGCAGCGGAGAGAGATTCGTAGACACTGCTCGCTTTGTTGATATGGTGGCCTATGCACTTCAATTGTAGATGGTGATGTTCCTTCCACTTATGGAGAAGCGATAAGTAGCCACGAAAATGTACGATGGAAGCAAGCAATGGATGAAGAAATGCGGTCTCTTCAAAAAATGGAACTTGGGAGTTAGTTACACTTGCCTAAAGACAAAAAGGCAATTGGGTGCAAATGGGTATATGCAAAAAGGATGGATTTCCTCGTAAGGATAAAATTCGATACAAGGCTAGATTGGTAGCGAAGGGTTACGCTCAGAGAAAAGGAATAGACTACAATGAGGTATTTTCTCCAGTTGTGAAACATTCGTCTATTCGGATTTTGCTAGCCATTGTTGCGCAATATAATCTGGAGCTAGTTCAACTTGATGTAAAAACTGCGTTCTTGCATGGTGGTTTGGAAGAGGAAATCTACATGACTCGACCGGATGGATTTAGAGTTCTTTGGAAAAGAAAATTGGGTTTGCAAGCCGACAAAGTCGCTTTATGGATTGAAACAATCTCCGAGGCGATGGTACAAGCGATTTGATCGGTTTATGAAAGGACCAATTAGTTGGAAGTCTACACTACGGTCTACGGTTGCCATCGTCAACCACGAGGCCGAGTATATGGCAATTACGGAGGCTATTAAAGAGGCTGTTTGGTTACAAGGCTTGCTTGGAAACTTGGGATTGATCCAAGAGCATGTAAACTTGTATTGTGACAGTCAAAGTGCTATTCACTTAGCAAAGAATCAAGTTTATCATGCGGCGTACTGAAGCATATTGACGTCATGATTTCACTTTGTGCGGGAAATTATTGATGAGGGAAGATTCTTCTTCAGAAAATCAAGACTGCAGAGAATCCACGAGATATGTTGACCAAGGTGGTGACAACGATCAAGTTTGAGCATTGTCTAAACTTGATCAATATCCTGAAAGTTTAAAACCGAGAGAAGGGTAGAGATTGGAGGATCATTTTATACAAGGAAGTTCACAAAGATGCAGCCACTTTGGGAATGATGGTTTTGTTGATGAGTCGGCTCGGATTGGGTAAATCTTCACCGAGGTGGAGAATTGTTGAAAAATTCAAATTCAAAGCCAAAGCCAAAGTGTTCAAAGTTTGGCAAAGCACATGTTCAAAGTTTGGCCAAAATTATTCAAAGGTAAATTGTTCAAAGTTTGGCTAAAATTAGGTAATCACCAACCAAACTTTGACAATTTTAATGGTTTGGTGAAATAGTGCTACCATGCATTCCTATAAATAGTTAATGCTCTTCATTTGTTAAGGCATCCCAAAATTGAGAGCAATTGCAAGTGAAGCAATTGAGAGAGTTGAGAGAGCTTCCACTTGAGTGCTAGGAGAATTTATTTGGGTGTATTGGGCTATTGGGTTTTGTGAGTTTTTCCCAATTTGTAAATTCTCATTTGTTAGTAAAATTATCTTCCAGTCTTTGCTCGTGGATGTAGGCTTTACGTCGAACCACGTAAATTATTGTGTCAATTTTCTTTGCAATTGTTTACACCACATTTAAGTTTCTCTAGAAGTCACAGTTACCATCAATTGGTAATTTGCTCAATCTACGCTTCCGCACAACACAAACAATAAGACACAATGCAGGTGCTATAGTTTCAGATTTAACATTAAATTTTCCTAAATTAGATTAGATTAATTATATCTCTCTCGCCCCCAAGGGCGTAGTCGGATTGGTCACCATGTTCGCCATAGAGCCGTGGGAGCTCGAGTTCGATTCTTAGGGTGGGAAAGGGTTAAAAAACTTGTATTTGGGCTTGCCCACCCCCCTTTCCTTTTAGAAAAAAAAAAAAATTATATCTCTTGATAGAAGTGAGTAATGAGTTGCAAATTACCAAAGAAATGAACCCTCATTTGGCATTTAAATTTTGATGCTCTTTGTACAGGAAAATGAGGGGGGCAGTAGAAGTTGAGGTACTGTCAAGAGAAACCATCATAAGCAATATTTTTCAACTCTCCATTCTCCAACTCCTCATCAGCTAAAAAATTTTCAACTCTCCATTCTCGACCAGATCGCTCTTCCGGTATACATAAGCTATATTTTTCTCTACAAAGCAACTGATGAAAACGATGGTGATCTCGATGTTAAATCTGAACGAATCAAGTCATCCTTATCCGAAGCTCTCGTTCAATTCTACCCATTTGCTGGAAAAATCAAAGACGAGGTCTCAATTGAAGGTAATGACGACGGGGTTGAATATATCGTAGCTCGTGCAAGTGGCCTTTTGTCCGAATATCTACAAAAACCTGATCAGAATTTACTCAAGGAATTCCATCCGTTTGACACAGAAAACCCAATAGGAAGCGCGGGACCAATACTAATTGTTCAAGTTACATTCTTCAAATGCGGGGGCGTGGCACTCGAAATTAGCTCTTCACACAAGCTTATTGATGGAATGTCGTTAGCCACATTCATTAACAGCTGGGCAGCCACAGCACGTGCTCAGTCAAGCAAGGCAATAATGCTTCCCGAATATGTAACAGCATCTATTTTTCCACCAAGTGAATCTTTCGTGCCCTTCCCCGTGCATCTTTCAAGATGTGAACAGAACAGGTTTGTGTTCGACGCCTCAAAAATAGATGAACTTAAGGCTAAAGTAGCCAGTAGAAGCGTGCTAAAACCGTCACGTGTCGAAGCTTTGACTGCACTCATTTGGAAATGTGCAAGGGATGTCTCACGATCAACCCGGGGATCTACAAGACCCTCTTTGTTAGTACACGCGATGAACTTGCGTACGATGTTGGTGCCACCCTTGCCTAATAAATCAGTGGGCAACAGTGTTGGGTATCTTTCTGCCCAAACGAGTGACAAGGAGATACAATTACAAGAGTTGGTTTGCATACTAAGGAAAGCAAAGGAAGAATTTAGCAAAAACGGTTTACAAAATTTGCTTGAAATCAAGAGTATCTTCAATATTCCAGAGTCAATTAGAGACAAATTGGAAAGGGACGAGATCGATTTCTTCACCTTTTCCAGCGTTCTTAGATTTCCATTTTATGAAGCAGCTGATTTCGGATGGGGAAAGCCAATCCATGTGACTTTCCCAAATTATGTGTTTCCGAATTTATTTCTCCTTATCGACACAAAAGATGGTGAAGGAATTGAAGCTTTGGTGACTTTGAGCACAAAAGACATGGCTTTATTTGAATGTAACCAAGAGCTGCTTGAATTTGCTACTGTTAATCCACCTATCAATTGATGGTGATGAAGACGTGCAGACCGTGAAGACGTTAAGGGTGCATTTTGGATACTGTATTGTATTATTTTAATGTTAGTGTATTATATTATACTGTACTGCATTAATATTATATTATAATAATGTTGTGTATTGTTTGATGCTACACTGTACTACATTAATTTTTAATTATATTATGTTTGATACTGAACTGTATTGTATTAATTATTTTTTGTGATTAATTTAAATTATATAATTAAAAATAAAGTTTTTTATTATCTTAAAAAAATTAAATATAAAATTCTTAAATTTTTGAAATTTAACATTATTTTTTTAGTATAAATATTTTTCTGAAATATTATAATAGTTTTTCATAAAGATCAAAGCTTATGGTGTTAAATTTTTAACAACATGACATTTATTTTTTGGCATCTTCTAAATATATAGCCTATGAAATAAAAATTGAAATAAATAATTCAATCAAATCATTTTTAAATGAAATTACAACATAAATAAAATCCAATTCGTCCAATCGTAGTCTTTTAATTTCATTTTCAAATTTCAGGATTGTTTAGTCCATAAATTTAAAAGCCTTTGTCATTCTTTAATTTTTGAAATTTTCTTACAAGATCTCTTATAAAAAAAAATGAAAAGAGCTAAAGGATCCTACTGTAACAAAATCTACCGGTATAGGATCATATTTTACAGGAAATAATTGAGACACAGGATTATAGTTCACTTCATCAAGGTTACATGAAGTTGGTATATGACATAATGCACAATCTTATTTATGCGCAAGAACGGGAGCCCCCACAATTAAGCAAATTAACTAAAAATCGTCGAATATCAATGACCAGAATAAATTGTCATATAAATATGATGGTTAATGATGGTCAAAATTATCAATTATATATGACTTGTTAAAACTATCAAGTATTATATTGGTTTAAAAAAATTATGATAATAGGGTCTCTCGGATTGGTTGCAAAATATATATTAGGTAAATTTAACACCTAAATTTAAACTCAAATTTTGAACCAACTCCAAACAACACAACAAAAGTTTTTTTTAAAAAATGAAACATATTATTAACATGAATTTGTACATAAATATATTTATATATCTAAATAAGATCTTGTTTCCAAAACCATATAATTATCTAAATATATACTACAACTTAATTTTAAAATCTGTACCAACGAATCATTTTCAACACCAAAAGCAACACTTGAAACATAAACTCAACAACTACATTCCTTTAATACAAGTTAGTTGTAGTTAGCATTCCACCATTGATTCCCAAATTCTTCATAACGGGCCCGTACAAATGTAAAAATTATAAACTATTAAACATATTTCCATTAATATGATAGTTAATAAATGCATCCGAACGAACAAATTAAAGAATATACGTAAAATTAATCATTTGAGCTTATCAAACAAAATTTCAGAGAACAAATATGCCTCTTATATTTCTCTTTTTCAATCTAGTAGGTATCTAGAATCAGTTAAAGAGTATTCGAATAAACAAAACCTCTGATTACAATCTATATGAAGTTTAATATACCATAACTTCATCTTTACTGCCATCAGGTGGTGGAATTGGGGCTGTGCTTATGCAAGAGGGAATGCCTATTACTTTTGTCAGCAAGGCATTATCACCCAAAAATTTAGGATTATCAACCTATGAAAGAAAGATGTTGGTGGGAGTATTTACTGTATAAAAATGGCTATCATATCTGCAAACGAGACACTTTATCCACTGATTATTTCAGCCTCAAATGTTTATTATAGCACCATATATCGACACCAATGCAACACAAATGGCTGACTAAGCTAATTGGCTATGACTTTGAGATATTTATCGAAGTAGAAAAAGAGGAAAAGGTAACTGATGCATTGTCAAGGTAGCTTGATGAATCAATTAGTATTATGGCTCTCTCTTTTCCAATGGTTGAATGAATGAATCAACTTAAAAGAAATGGGAAGGAGATTTGAAGGTTCAAAAGATGAGTAAGGAGATCCCAGAGAATCCCTTAGCTAATAAAAAAATTTCTTGAGACCATTATCAACTTTGAGATAAGGGATTGGTTGGTAGCCAATTTAGGTCTAAAGAAGGTAGTATTATATGAAGCTCATAACGGGTCAAACGGAGGTCACTCGAGTGTTAAGAAGACTTAAGAGAGAGTTGAAAAAGCTTTTTATTGGAAAAAATTAAGCAAGGATTTTTGTACATTTAGGCTAAATGTGATGTGTGTGAGTGAAATAAGACTGCAAACATCTCCACTCCTGGACTACTTCAACCTCTGCCCATTCTGGATTAAGTATGGACTGACATTTCCATGGACTTCATGAAGAGAATAAAACTAGGTTTTTCAATTAAAACCTTTTAGGACCGATCTCATACAACATATAAGAATTAAGTAATCTAGAAATTCATACCTTGATGTTTTGAGAAGATGAACAATTGAGAGTTGTAGATCCGCCTCCAAACGATCTTTCAGGCTATGACTCAAGTTTGATCAATACTGGACATGTGGGCGTCTGTTTCACCACTCCCCAATTGCAACTGGCTCCTCTTAGATGTCTTTCTGTATTTTTCTTAAAAACCCTGGGGTTCTCTCATCTCTCAATTCAAGAGAATAATGCCCCTTTTATAATATCTTATGAAAAACCCTAGTATGTTAGGATTATGATTTCTATTTAAAATAGAATTCCTCTTTTAACTATCTTTCCACTTACTAAAAGTGGAAGGAATGTGTAACTAACTAGGAGACCACCTTGTAAAATACTACAAGCCCCCATTTACACTTGAATATAACATACTGGGCCTTAACAAATATTATAATTATGATTTTCATCTAATATGCCAGTTTTTCTTCCTTTTGGGTTCAGTGATGGTGTTGTCAATTAAATGAGCTAACCCGGGGATCATTTGAGAACATACAATAGTGGCTACAATAATTAAATTTGTAATTAAACAAACATAATTATTTAATTTCAATTCTACTCCACTATAAGATTGGAACTGACCTCCATAATTGTATGCTCGAATATAATTCGCCCAAGCCACATTGATTTCTTTACTGCACAATCCTTTGTACCACATCGTTAATTTAAATTATATCTCAACTGTCCAATCAATTTAATTACATCTTGTTCATTGATACTTCATCGGTTTTCTAATGATCATTTTCAACATACTTATTTATGTTGAGACACTCGACTGGAGAATTCTATGATCAAATCGAAAACCCATCAAGAGATGTGTCGTATAAATTTATATTGTTAATCTACAATTTCAATATTGTAATTGCTCCCACCAAGATATCGGGTAATCTAGACTACATGTGTATGTCATGCCTATTGGTAACTCAAATGAAATAATAATACAATCATGAAATCATAACTAACTCAAGATTAAGATTACAGTAAATCAATGCCTATGAGATTTAATAAGTCTGACAGTTATTACTAGGTTAATTAAATCTCATATGTGATCCAGTTCAATGTAGACATACTACATCAATAAATTCATACATGATTAAGACAAATCACTCAACAAATTTATTACAGTCTATACCTAAATAAAGTGCCCAACTTTATTTATCAACTGCGAACTGAATTTATTTAATCATAAGATAACTTGTATTTATGTCTTCTGCAAATCCACATAGTGATCGCATAAATACATATAATATGATTAAATGGTTTACTCAAAATATTAATGCAATTCAAAATATCTGAATAAATTCTTGAAATATTTTATTAATCAGAAAATCAATATGCTTTAAAGAGCACATAATCCCAACACTTCATTGAAGGCCTGCTAAAGTCTCAAGTGAATAATGCTAATTTTGTGGTCATCGATCGATTTAATTAGTAAATATGCTCACTTTATAACACTGAGCCATCCTTGGATAATGTTTACAAGTTACATGACATGCCAAGAACTGTAGTAAGTGATAGAGATCCGATCTTTTACAGCAAATTGTGGTAAGGTCTGTTTACACTGCAGGGAACCCAACTTCACATGAGTTCAGCCTACCATCCTCAAACCAATGGGCAAACCGAGATTGTTAACAAATGTTTGGAGCAGTATTTGCATTGTATGATTGGAGATAGGCGAAAAGAATGGGCAAAATGGTTGGTTGAATGGTGGTATAATACTTCATTTCATTTATCTAGTAGAACAACTTCTTTTGAGGTTTTTTACGAAAGATCACCCCTTAATTATACCACATATATTCCAAAAGAGTCAAGTGTTGCTACTATTGAGGGTGTTTTAATTGCCAGAGATGCTATGATTCAGCTGCTAAAGGAGAATTTGAATCAAGCTCAGAATCGGATGAAGCAAGTTGTTGATAAAAACAGAACTGAACAAGAATTTAAGGTGGGGTACATGGTATATCTCTGCCCAAAATCATTTAAACAAATTACGGTTGCTCTAAGATCAAATCAGAAGCTTTCCCTAAGATTTTTTGGTCCTTAAAAGGCGAGACAATGAATTGGTAAAGTGGCTTATAAGATTGAGTTGCCACCAGCTTCTCAAATTCACCAAATATTCCATGTATTTTGCCTCAAGAAGTGAATCGGAGAAGCTATGGAACCACAATCAGAATTGCCTCCAACACAATGAGATGGACGCTTGCAGCAGGAACCAATTGCTATAGTAGATCGCAGAATGGTTAAACGTTACTATCGACCAGCAACACAGGTGCTAGTATATTGGTCAAATTCTTTTCTAGAAGATGCAACATGGAAAGACCTATACAAGCTACAACAATGTTTTCCAAACTTCCAGCCTTGAGGGCAAGGCAGTTCTTAGGAGGGAAGGCTTGTAATGGCTAGAATTCTTTTAAGGAAACATTAGGATTTGATTCCCTGATATGTAGAAATCAATCACTACCCACAGAGGGAAGGGCCCTTCCCTTTTGGACCGGTTGTGGTCGAGGAGGGATTCGAACCCCCGACATCGTGGTTCGTAGCCACCTGCTCTAATCCTCTGATGTACAAGCTCCGCCCCGTCTCCACTAGATCTGTTCTCAGAAATACCCTAAAAAAAAGGAACCTTTCCTGCACTTGCAACATGCTGTGAAGCATTTACATAGTTAAAGTCAACAGTTAGAAAAAAACTTTATAAAGCGAAATTAAATAAGTAGAGAACCTTCGGCTTCTCGAAGATCCTATATGAGTCTGAGAATCTATTGCTTTCGCTATTTAGACTGGAATAATACGAGAAACAAACATGTATTATTTAGCCAATGTTTTGTTACGGAAATAGTGAGAAGAAATAAAGAGAAAGATCTTTTTGAAAATCAAACCTGTAGCTTGATGATTCAGGTGGTGAAGGAAAGTATGGCGATGGTGTTGCGCGGTAGTGTGATGGTGGAGTTGGCTGCCGCTCTGCGATAGAAGATTGCATGATAGTCGAGTATTGTGCATCAGCAAGAGAAAAGAAAAAGACAGTGGTGTTGCGCGATGGGTGGTGGTAGAGCTGGGTGTTGCGTGCCGAAGGAAGATGGCCTAGTGGTGGAGCGTTGTGTTCGTTAGCGAGCAGAGAGAATGAGAAAGTAGAGAAAAGGAGAATCTATTGCAAATTCGCGTAAACCCGTGAGAGGGGTTGGGTTTAGTTTATGCGGATGTTACCGCATTATGAATTTTAGTTAATGCAATGAGTTGTAACTGCCAAACATGTGATTGTATAATTTTAATACTATGCGAGATCTTTATACTATATATTACAATGTGCCAAAAACATGTCTTTAAGAGTTGTTTGTTTTGATTGTCATGTAATAATAATTGAAATTTGCCTACTTTGAGTAAAGGCCCCATCCTGTGATCTTTATAATTATCAATTAAATTCATACCTTTTCATAATTATTTTAATGATTTATTATTATTATTTTTTGTTATAGGTAAGAGTGATGCTACATATCTTAAATGATGTGGTATTCATTAATTGGTTGACAAGATAATATAATTAATTTACTTTAATTTTACCCACCAATTGATGAATGTTACATTATTTAGAATAATTATTTATGATAAAAAATTTAAGATGTGTAGTATTATTGAATAAGTAATTGTATTGCCATTAGCTAACAATTCTTTGGTTGGATTCAGTATCTGACCCTCTTAAGTCTAAGATAGAAGTTTGAATATCTCCCAATGGATGTGATAGTAATTTCTTATGCTTTAGGCTTTGGTCTGTTGGTTGGATTATACATTTACTATCTTATGTTGAGTTTCAGTTGTATACACTTTGGGCTTTGGTTTGTTTTAATTGTACACTTATAATATTAAAAAAATTGTAATGCTCTTGAATAATTATTAATCATGCAGTATTTAATAAAATTAGTATTTTTATTATTATTTTGTCTAGATAATTATCTTTTATATATAAATAATAACTAAGGGATTATGTATGACGATCCAAGCAGAATTTATGCAAATAATACATTTCTTTTTGTTTTTCAACTTGGAAAATAGGACGCTCACAGTGTATAAAATAATAACTAAGCCAAGTGTGTATGAGTCCTTTCATTGTTGGTTGAAGTATAAATACGATTAGGAGATTGTGGTGGCGTTTATAGAGATAGATTTGATGCTAACTTATTGAGGTGATTATGGCATGTACTATATATTAATTTATCAGAGACTGCTACGGGTGGGCACAATTTAACCTAACCAATCCAAACCGTCCAATTGGATTCATTTGTACCATCAAAATTTCAGTTTCGGTTTTGTTTGGTCCAAACCGATTCTTGCAGGATCGGTTTTTGGTTTGGCTACATCTCAAACCGACCAAAAACCGATCCAATCCAATTATTTAATTTTTATTTTAATTAATGATATGGCAGTGTTTCATTTAATTTCTTTCTGTGTGCAAGTATTCGTACATGTATACCTACTCTTGGTGCCGCCTATAACATGATGAGAGCTTGCTTGGCTGACAGTGAATGTTCTTGCTTCTCCTTAGAGCAGAATGAAAGTTTCTACTTTTGACTAGCTTAATCTCTAGCAGGAGTGTCTTTACATTAGCCATCAGTGTTTTCTGTTTTTGGCCGGCTCGACCTCGAGCAGGTGTGCTCTTTATTTCCCAAACAGTAGTAGTGATTTTTTTTTTTCAACTTTATTTTTCTATTACCTTTTCTAGGTTATATTCTCCATTCAATTTTCCACAAAATCAAATTCAATTTTGTGCAACATTCAACAACTATGAGCTGCATCATATCCACCGGCCAACCTCAGATAACAAAAGAGATATCCATCTTTTAATTTTATTTTATTGTCAATCTAACAACTTTTTATCTTTTTAAATTTTTGTTTTTGTTGCATGCATTGTCCAGCAACTCAAATCAAATGCTCTTTCATTTACATGTTACAGATCTAATAAGTTTAGTTATATCAACATTTGTGCTTAGATAAGTAAATCCTCAAACTTTTCATAAATCTATAAAAATAAAATCACTCCAAAATGATATAACCTAATTACTTTATAACTTAAAACTTATTATTGTTAGAGGATTGTTAGAAGTTCTTATTAAACTTTTCAGTTTAATTTGAGAACTAAAAATTTTGGAGTTTTTTTATTATTATTATTATTTTATTTTTATCCCAAACTAATAAACCGATCCGATCCAGTCGGTTTGGATCGTTTGAATTTTTTTAGGAGCTGAATCAGTTTGAAATTTTGTCTCAAACCCATGCAAACCGATTTTGTCCACCCCTTGAGACTGCGGTCGCTATTCTAGATATTGATATATTGATTTGTAATGTTGTCCATGTTTTACTTTTAAGATATGCGGTAGAGTGGAGTAATTTTACTAAAAATAATTATAGAATATTTTTAACAAACACCAAACTGGACTTTTAAAGTTTTAAAATCAGTTGACACACAGATTTCATTACAGGGAATCTTTTGCATGCATAATCATTGAAATATATAATCGAACCTTCTTCGTTTGTATACATGGATTTTAACTGTATATATCAGTTGCCCTTAATTATTTACCCACTCAACAACTTTTTATGTTTTTCGTCATAAAATAGGTTTATGTTTTTATAGAATAATCGGCTATATAATACGCAAAAGTGGCTTACCTTTTTCACTTCGCCCGGCATCTAGCGAAAGTCAAAAATACAGACGCAAACAAACGCACACAGCGGGAATTAAGTACTAATATGCAAATATTTTATTAGTCGATTTTGGAATTTCCTACTTACTAATTATTTTACATCATTATTACGACAATTTCATGACTCATAGTAGATCATTATAAGTTTAAGCCTGTTCGGCCTTTAGGCTGCCTCACTGCAAACAAAGAAAGAAATTACAGCAAAAGCCCACCCAGTAAGACCGTTGAATTTGCCACTAAATTGATCTCGCATCGATGTAATCATAATTGTAATTAATCATGATTACAACATAAAACTATAACAAAAAAAAAAAACCTGTTGTTATTCAAATATCATACACCGCACACCACACTTTTAAAGTCAATTTAATCCAAGAGAGAGTTGTTGGAATGATATTATAAATAAGGGATTAATTTCTTTGACTCCTCACATCAAATTACACCAAACAAAATGAAGCCTTAAATCACTAAAGCTCTCCCACTCACTTTAGTTCTTGTACTCTCATTTTTTCATGGGATGGAATTTTTTAATTATAGAATTATTATTAATACAAGTTTTACATAAAATTTTTTAAAATTAAAAAATTAAAAATAATTCCTTGATTGTGAATGAGAGTTTTTAATAAAAAATGAGTAATCAATTTAATTTGTGTGTTCTCAAAAAAAGTTATGAGAGAAATAAAATAATGGTACGTTAAGCAATTTAATTCTTCAAGAAATATCTACAACCTTTATTAATTGTTGAAAGTTTAAAATTTGAGTCCCTCCCAATATTGGCAAAATTGCTCTGTGGGCCTAGATTGCACACATGCATGTCAACAACCTGTGTATTATTGTTTATTGTTGTGTGTAGCGGCATATTTCTCTTGTTATTCATGCTATATGTCTCTTAAATCACCTTAAGAGATTTTATTTGTTAAATTAAGTTAAGATATTTTTTTCCCGTTAAATTAAGTGTTGATGTTGAAATCCGGTCGACTGGACACCTTAGGTAAGCAGCTTACTGATGAGTACAATAATGAGTTGACAGTTTGCTATAAGTGCATCATGTCTGTCTTGGGCAAAGAATACTCTGAGCTGGACATGACTAAACTAAAACCGGTAAGAGTGTCTATATTAGCGAGTAGGATCCAAGAGGTAGCAGCAGAGAGATCCAACTCCAAGTGTGAAAGCTACTCTTATGGGACTGAAGAAGTGGCTCCCTTAACCGAAGAGGGTTCTCAAGCTGCGTCTGGAGTAAACCAGACTACTCAGGTTACTGACCAGCTTGCCCAAGCTCCTTAGTTTTCATTGTAGCTTCTAATACAGGAACATTGTAAACTCTTTCTTTTATTGCATTGAATAGAAATAATAAAATTTTTACTTTTGCCTTTTCTTATGAGTCTTGATTTATTCTATACTCTCCAAGCTCGAACTAGCTTTAGCAAGTTTCAAGTTTTGTCCTGCTTTGAATAGACTTTTAGACTTTACTTATTCGATTTGCCTTATTTATTTCTAAGAACATAACCTGCTTGAATTAACTCTAGCTAACTTTAGCTTCTCGTCTTACTACGAATAGGCCTTTAGATTTCTGGGCTTAACAACTTTTAGAGCTTAACTTGTTTGAGATAATTCTGACTGGCTTGGGCTCTTCGCATCGTCTCGAGCAAACTTTGCGACTTCCGCCCTTAACTTGATTTAAGAACTTATTTTGCTCGAGTCAATTCTAGCTTTACTTGGATCTTTGTCTTGCCTCGAACAGGATTTGAGACTTCTGCCCTTAGCTTAATTTAGGAGCTTACTTTGCTTGAGCCAATTCTAGCGTTGCTTGGCTCTTTGTCTTGCCTCGACCAGGCTTTGAGACTTCTGACCTTAGCTTAATTTAGGAGCTTACTTTGCTCGAGTTAATTCTGGCTTCGCTTAGCTCTTTGTCTCCCCTCGAACAGGCTTTGAGACTTCTGGCCTTAGCTTAATTTAGGAGCTTACTTTCCTTGAGCCAATTCAGGCTTCATTTAGCTCTTTGTCTTACCTCGAACAGGCTTTGAGGCTTTTGGCCTTAACTTAATTTAAGAGCTTAATTTGCTTAAGTCAGTTCTGGCTTTGCTTGGCTCTTTGTCTTGTCTCGAACAGGCTTTGAGACTTTTGGTCTTAGCTTAATTTAGGAGCTTATTTTGTTGAAGCCATTTTTTCCTTTACTTGGCACTTTGTCTCGCCTCTAATAGGCTTTGAGATATCTGGCCTTGACAATTTTTAGAGTTTGACTTGCTTTAATTGTATCAATACTAAAAGCATTCTTCCCTACTTTTATTCATGGTTAATATATTACATGCTTTAAATTTAAGAAAGCTGAATATATTAACTAAAACAAAATTGCTTTACAAGGAAACTTACTGGAAATATTTTTTAAATGTTCTGCATTCTATGGTCTCCTGACTTCCGGTCCATTCGGGTAAACTAACCTGCATACCCCAGGACCTGCCACCTGCAAGACCCTATAAGAACCTTCCCAATTTGAGCCTAGCACCTCCTGATTGGGATCTTTGGTGCTCTAGTTCACCATTCTAAGCACCCAGTCCCCCACTTTGAATTGATAGATATGCATATTTTAGTTGTAATAACGTGCCATCTTCTGTTGGTAGTTTGTTATCTATCTTGACCACCATTCCCTCATCTTTTCTAAAAAGTCCAGATTTTCACAAATCTGCTCGTAATTCTGTTCCCCATTGAAATGCTATATCCGATGAGTGCCTACACTATCTCTGCTAAAATCACGGCTTCATGGCTAAATGCTAAGGAAAATAGCGTTTCTCTCGCGGCAGTCTTGTGCGTGGTTCTACAAGCCCACAATACGCCAGGTAACTCATCAACCCACGCTCCTTTCTACTTTCCTAACCTAGTTTTCAAGAGTTGTTTTATAGGCTTTTTTGCCACCTCTACTTGCCCATTTGCCTGATGGATGTGACGGCGAGCAAAAATTTAACTCTATTCTCATATTTGTACAGAAGTCTCTGAACTTGTTGTTGTCAAAATACTTTTTATTATCGGTCACCAGAGCATGAGGGAATTCATATCTGCATATTACATTTCTCCAAATGAAGTCGATTGTTTTACTCTCTGTTATTTTACTCAACCCACTTGGAAAAGTAATCAATCGTAACTCACTGCGTGTGTTGTGGATGCTCATCCTTTTGATAGGGATCTGATTAGATCAATTCCCATTAGAAAATGGCCATGGCAAATTCATCACTGTAAGATTCTCTGGTAGAGCTAAGATGTTGGTAAAGCCTTAGCAACTCTTGCAACTTCTAATCTTTTCTTATGCTTCTTAATGCATTCTGGAGCCGAAAAATCCTTATCTTAGGACTTTAAAAGCTAAAGACCTTATACTATAGTGGTTTTCACAAATTCCTTTGTGTACTTCTTTGACCACATAGTCTGCTTCCTCCTAATTCAAGCAACGTGGTAGCAGCAAGGTGAACCTTCTTCGGTATGGTACCCTGTTAATCAATATGTATCTTATTACCGGACACTTCAACTTCTTGCTTTTTTTTGTCGGCAAGTACTATCCCTTCCCTAATGTTAGAGATAATCGAGTCCATCTAAGTGCCACTCATGATTACACTCATCACCTCCACTTCCAAAAATTCTCCACTCTCGAGATTCGCTCCACCTCGACTGCTAGAAATCTCCAAATTAATTGCCTCGCCTTGCGCAGATAAGCCTCCATCTTCTCTTATTTCGCCTGTAAGCTATCATTGAAGTGGTTTACTACTAATTGAGAATTTGTTCGAAACTTCACTTCTTCTACCTTCATTGTTAGCACAAGTCTTAACCCCGCAATGAAGGCCTCATACTCAGCTTGATTGTTGGTAGATTTGAACTCGAGTTTCACTGTATATGAAATCTCCACACCATCGGGGCAAAGCAAAAACACTCTTGCTCCAACTTCTTGGTCTCTACATGATCAATCAACTGTAATAACCCAGACCTTTCTTGAAACATGTTCTCTAACCGCTTGTTCGTTATATGAACCATTGCCCGCTCCTGTGCATTTAGCTATAAATGATATCAAACTCACTGAGCTCTATCGACTACTTCACAGCCGACCAGAGGTCTCTGCCTTGTGCAGAATTTGTCCAAGTGGCTAGTTTGTCAATACCACTATCGAATGTACTTGAAAATAGAGCCTCAACTTTTAAGCAATTGTTACCAAGGCAAATGCCCATTTCTCCACTTGCAGATGTCAGGTTTCCGCTGCCAGCAAGGCTTTGTTCGTCTAGTATATAAGGTGTTAAACATCCGATTCTTCTCTGAGCTCGTAGCTCACTATGACACAGCTAAATACAAGTACAACACTTCTTCAACTCGCAAAGATTGACAGCAGTGGACCCTTAATGTATAATCCTTCAGCCATCGAAACGCCACCTCACACTCTGGTGTCCATTTTGTCTTCTTCCCTTTTTTTACTTCCTGGAAAAAGATATGGCACTTATTAGTTACACGGAAGATAAACCTATTTAAGGCTGCCAATTTTCATGTGAGACTTATTATTTCCTTCAAAGTGCTTAAGGACTTTATTTCGATAATTGTCTTTTTTTTCACGGAGTTGGCCTCAATTCCCTTGTGACTAACCATAAAGACCAAAAATTTTTCAGAGCCTACTCTAAAAACACATTTCTCTGGATTGAACTTCATTCGATATTTCGTTAAGAACGTGAAAGTCTCATTCAGATACTTGACATGCTCATCCGCATACTTGGACTTAGTGATCATGTCATCCACATAGACTTCCATTGTTCGTCTAATTAGAGGTTTAAAAATGTTATTCACTAAACTCTGATACGTCGCTCCCATATTTTTTAGGTTGAAAGGTATGACCTTGTAGTAGAATAAGCCTTGATTAGTGAGAAAGGCTATGTATTCATCTTTTCCAAACATGGGGATTTGATTATAACCAGAAAATGCATCCATGAAGCTGAGCATGTCGTGTCCAGCTGTGAAGTCAACCAACTTGTCTATTTTTGGCAATGGGAAGCTATCTTTAGGGCAGTCTTTGTTCAAGTCTATAAAATCTACACCATTCTCTACTTGCCATTTGCCTTATTGACCAAAACCACGTTTGAGATCCATTCGGGTAATTGACTTCCTTTATGAATTCTGCTTTGAATAGCTTCTACACCTCTCTATTCATGGCATCATATCTCTCCTGGTTGAAGCATTCCCTCTTTTGCCTTACTAGCTTCATCCTTTTATTCACCGCTAACTTGTGACAAGCCACCCGCGGATTAATCCTTGACATGACATCATGGGACCAAACAAACATATCCGCATGTGCTCGCAATCATTCGATCAGAGTTCTCATCACTTCCTCGCTTATACCGAGCTGACCGACCTTTACTTTCTTCTCCTGGTCATCTAGTCGTACTAAGACCTCATCCAGTTCCTTGGCAGGCTCTTGTCTTCCCTTCTTGGAATCCACCCTGACATCTAACAACGTCACCTGCATTGCCTCCTTAGTCGCTGTTGCAAAGCAAATTTTCGTGATTTTCTGATCTCCCTTTACAACCTCCAACCCACTATTTATTCAGTATTTTAATGCCAAGTAATGTTTTGACATTATCAACTGACTGATTCTCATAAATGACCTTCCCAATATCATCTAGTAAGGGTTGATTTCTTTCACCACTATAAAGTCCAGCATCATATTCGTCGCAAAGGGTCTCGAGCCTATGGTAACTGATAGGTTCACGATCCCCAGATGAGTCAACCTTCCTCCACCAAACCCCATTAGAAAGGTATTCGTGTGCTCAAATCTTACATCAGTAATCCTCATCTCGTCCAAAATAGACTTGAAGAGCATGTCCACCGAACTTCCTAAGTCCACCAAAATTCTATTGAGCACCCTATTTGCAACATTGGCCTTTATGACTAAAGCATCTTTATGGGGATACAGAACACCTTCATCATCTTCCTCCGTCCACATGATCGGCATTTGCTTGGTCTTTACCCTCTTTGCTGCCGGTATATTGAGCAAGACCTTATAATTAGCAGATGTATATCTACTATAGCTTTTTCTCGCTCTGTTTGAATCTCTTGCCACAGTCGGCCCTCCTACTATCATTCTTACAATGGGTTGTTCCTGATCTGCCTCACCAATCTAATCATCTAAGACATGTTGCCAATCCACCACTGGCTGTCCCCCATCGATGAACTCATCTAGGTATCAATTTCTCACTAAATCATCCACCTGGTTCTTTAATTGAATGGTTATGATCATTATGGAATCTGCAGAATCTGCTTCTGTCTCTCATGTTTGCTAGTTTGGACAGAGGTGATGAGGATATAGTAGACCTCGTTCTTCCACGACATGAAATAACTCCTCTAATGATACTTTTAGAAGAGTATATTGTCTATAGGTGGGATTCTGGTCGATCATCTGTATAGTCCTGTCCTTAGGAAAATTACCCATGGGTGGGGATGGCAGACAGGCAACTCTGTCATGGCTCTATGAGTGCCGATTCATAGGGACGTTGCGGGGCAGGTTGCCACCAAGTTGATGGTAACCTCTTTGATCTTGCTCAGTGATCTGTAGAACAAACGCAACGCGACCACTCCTAAGCTGGGACATCCTCTAGTAATGGTGGTAAAGAGCAGTTTAGCTTCCTGCCTCTCTAGCAGAATACAACTTTTGGGCTGGCCCAACTAACTCTCCTCCTCTCTAGGCTTTCTTCTCCTTACGTCTCATTCCGGTGATCTACTCGCTTCTTAACTTTAATGCTTTCTCCTTTTTAATTATAATATCTCTTTTTACATGCTCATATGCATTAGAATATGAGTGAACCAGGGATATAGTAGATTGTACCACGGCCTTCCTATTTTTACCTCCTCTTTTAGCCTTCTCAAAGCCTGCTGTTGATTGAACACTCCAAGATCAAGGGTCGCTCGATGGTACCTTTCAACGAACTCCCAAAGGGACTCTCCTCTCCTTGCTTGATCTCGACTAACTCTATCATATCGTCTTCAGGAGTTACTACCTCACGGAACTGCTCTGTAAATTCTGTGCACATTTGCTCAAACCTTTGGATACTTCCTTGTGGCAGTCTGCGGTACCACTCTTATGCTTGTCCCTCCAAGCTGAGCGAGAATGTCTTACATCTTTGCATTGCTATCAAGCCTTGTACATCGAAAGTGATGACTCATTTTCTAGCATGATCCTCTAACTAGGGGCTTTTCATGGCCCCGGATCTCGTCGATGGCCTGGGCCATTCTGCAGACCTCTCCCTCAAATTCTTCAGCACGAAAAGGGTTATGTGCTGTGACTTGCACACGTTTTTGCTTTGTGTCCCACATGTGCTGTCTTAATTCCCTCTCCTCCAGGCTTACATCCACCCTTCTAGCCGTGGCCTACACCCTCTGTCCTTAGGCTCCAATTCTTATATCTAGCCCAATGGAAACGGCCCTATGATTGGCGCTCTTCTCCGTCCGTCCTTGAGTTTCTGAAGGATTGACGTCAACATCTTTATATATTTTTCCATCCAGTCTATCCTATCTTGCACCACTCTATCCCGAGCCTTGTTTGACACTTCCCTTAAAGTCATCAACTCTTCAAAACTGCTCCACTCGAACTGTTACCTCCTATTTTCATATTGCCTATATTACTTGTAATAGAACTAGCTTTTTGCTTGTTTCCCACAGACGGTGCCAAAATGTTGATGTTGAAATCTGGATTCTTCTCTCAAGTAAGTTCTCTAAATAACACTCAAATTTCTTCGATCCCGGAAGTGAGTGATGTTCTTTATCATACGTTCATAGAAAATGTCAGAGATCGCCGGTTGTTTTTTGGACGAAGACCCTCTGACACTCAAGTCAGTGATTGGGCATTGTCTCTCTTTCTTTATTTTTCATGTAGTCAAAGTCTAACCATTTTTCTCATTTTTCTGAGGTATTTATCTGGGTCTTCTATTCCTCACCGTTATGTCCGTAATGCACATTCTTAACTTCCCACATACCCGTTTGTTTTGGGACGGTTATTTGGTTATCATGATGAGAGTTAATCGTGCATATAAATTACACCTCCATTCTTGAAGAGAGTCGTTTAACCGATTCTCACTGTTTAATCCATAACAATTTTCGCATTGAACCCATAAATGCCTATATTTTTTAGTTACATCGCTTTCATTAGAACTTTCGCTTATAGTTAAATCACTACCATTCGTGCTACTTTGTATATTGGAACTCTCACTTTCACTACTATTTTCACTTTCACTAAAAATAAAATTATAAATGTAACTGGCACTATAATTGTCACTACTACCCTCAGGCTGCCATATTTAAGTTTTGCTCTATGGCTGGTTTATACCTTCTCATAGTGCGCCTATAACACGATGAGAGCTCGCTTGGCTAGCAGTGAATGTTCCTGCTCCTCCTTAGAGTATAATGAAAGTTCCTACTTTTGGCTAGTTTAATCTATAGCAGGAGTGCCTTTACATTAGCGGTCAGTGTTGTTGTTTTTGGACAGCTCGACCTCGAGCAAGTGTGCTCCTTATTTCTCAAACAGTAGTAGTGATTTTTTTCAACTTTATTTTTCTATTAGCCAAACCAAAAACCGATCCAATCCAATTATTTAATTTTTATTTTAATTAATGATATGGCGGTGTTTCATTTAATTTCTTTCTGTGTGCAAGTATTCGTACATGTATACCTACTCTTGGTGCCGCTTATAACATGATGAGAGCTTGCTTGGCTGACAGTGAATGTTCCTGCTTCTCCTTAGAGCAGAATTAAAGTTTCTACTTTGAACTAGCTTAATCTCTAGCAGGAGTGCCTTTAGATTAGCCATCGGTGTTTTCTGCTTTTGGTCGGCTCGACCTCGAGCAGGTGTGCTCTTTATTTCTCAAACAGTAGTAGTGATTTTTTTCAACTTTATTTTTCTATTACTTTTTCTAGGTTATATTCTCCATTCAATTCTCCACAAAATCAATTTCAATTTTGTGCAACATTCAACAACTATAAGCGGCATCATATCCACCGGCCAACCTCGGATAACAAAAGAGATATCCATCTTTTAATTTTATTTTATTGTCAATCTAGCAACTTTTTATCTTTTAAATTTTTGTTTTTGTTGCATGCATTGTCCAGCAACTCAAATCAAATGCTCTTTCATTTACATGTTACAGATCTAATAAGTTTAGTTATATCAACATTTGTGCTTAGATAAGTAAATCCTCAAACTTTTCATAAATCTATAAAAATAAAATCACTCCAAAATGATATAACCTAATTACTTTATAACTTAAAACTTATTATTGTTAGAGGATTGTTAGAAGTTCTTATTAAACTTTTCAGTTTAATTTGAGAACTAAAAATTTTGGAGTTTTTTTATTATTATTATTATTTTATTTTTATCCCAAACTAATAAACCGATCCGATCCAGTCGGTTTGGATCGTTTGAATTTTTTTAGGAGCTGAATCAGTTTGAAATTTTGTCTCAAACCCATGCAAACCGATTTTGTCCACCCCTTGAGACTGCGGTCGCTATTCTAGATATTGATATATTGATTTGTAATGTTGTCCATGTTTTACTTTTAAGATATGCGGTAGAGTGGAGTAATTTTACTAAAAATAATTATAGAATATTTTTAACAAACACCAAACTGGACTTTTAAAGTTTTAAAATCAGTTGACACACAGATTTCATTACAGGGAATCTTTTGCATGCATAATCATTGAAATATATAATCGAACCTTCTTCGTTTGTATACATGGATTTTAACTGTATATATCAGTTGCCCTTAATTATTTACCCACTCAACAACTTTTTATGTTTTTCGTCATAAAATAGGTTTATGTTTTTATAGAATAATCGGCTATATAATACGCAAAAGTGGCTTACCTTTTTCACTTCGCCCGGCATCTAGCGAAAGTCAAAAATACAGACGCAAACAAACGTACACAGCGGGAATTAAGTACTAATATGCAAATATTTTATTAGTCGATTTTGGAATTTCCTACTTACTAATTATTTTACATCATTATTACGACAATTTCATGACTCATAATAGATCATTATAAGTTTAAGCCTGTTCGGCCTTTAGGCTGCCTCACTGCAAACAAAGAAAGAAATTACAGCAAAAGCCCACCCAGTAAGACCGTTGAATTTGCCACTAAATTGATCTCGCATCGATGTAATCATAATTGTAATTAATCATGATTATAACATAAAACTATAACAAAAAAAAAAAACCCGTTGTTATTCAAATATCATACACCGCACACCACACTTTTAAAGTCAATTTAATCCAAGAGAGAGTTGTTGGAATGATAGGATAAATAAGGGATTAATTTCTTTGACTCCTCACATCAAATTACACCAAACAAAATGAAGCCTCAAATCACTAAAGCTCTCCCACTCACTTTAGTTCTTGTACTATCATTTTTTCATGGGATAGCATTGGCTCATGACAATAGGGAAAATTTTCTTCAATGCCTTTCTCTACACGATGAAAGCACCTTCATTTCTAAAGTAACTTACACCCAAAGTAACTCTTCATATATATCAATATTGAATTTTTTGAAAGAAAATCTTCTGTACTCAGCGCCCGAATACGGGAGACCTCAAGTCATTGTGAAGCCATTTGACGTATCCCAAATTCAAGCAGTCCTTAAATGTGCCCAAAAACATAATCTACAAGTTAAAGTTCGAAGTGGAGGTCATGATCATGAGGGTCTTTCATATCGTTCTGAAGTACCATTTGTGATGATTGATATGATAAATTTCAGTCAAATCGACGTTGATGCAGAAGCGAAAACAGCATGGATTGAAGCCGGTGCCACCCTTGGGGAAATTTACTATAAAATTTCTGAGAAAAGTAAAAATCTTGCTTTTCCGGCGGGAACGTGGGGGACTGTAGGGATTGCTGGACATGTAGGTGGTGGAGGGTTGGGTTTCATGATGCGTAAATACGGTGCTGCTGCTGATCAAGTAATTGACGCTCACTTGGTCGACGTCAATGGCAGGATTCTTGACAGAAAATCAATGGGAGAGGATCTTTTTTGGGCCATTCGAGGAGGTGGAGTACAAAATTTTGGAATCCTTGTTGCGTGGAAAGTAAACCTAGTCGATGTTCCATCAACTGTGACTGTATTTACTGTTCAAAAGACCATGGAACAAAATGCATCAATGATCTATCACAAATGGCAGCAGGTTGCGTTTGATCTTCCGAAAGAGTTATCTATCAGTGCTGCCCTTCAATCACCGAAAGGAAAGAGAGCGTTGGTGGCAACATTCGCAGCCTTGTATCTTGGTGGGGTTGACAGGCTCTTTCCATTGATGCAGGAGAGATTCCCTGAGCTTGGTTTGGTGAAAGAAGATTGCCAAGAAATGAGCTGGGTTGAATCTACCGTCTACCATTATTCAACGGACAAAAGTGCGTATAAGAATTTGGAACTATTGCTCGATAGGGTTAATTCCAAATACTACATGAAAGCAAAATCTGACAGTTTGATGGAGCCTATTCCTGTTGAAGGTTTGGAAGGGATGTATGAGATTCTTTATGAAGAAGGAGGGGACAATATTATCGTGCTTACATTTCCTTTTGGTGGAAGAGTGAATGAGATTCCTGAGACAGCAATTGCTTTCCCGCATAGAACGAACAAATTCTACATTATGTACTTAGCGTACTGGAGCAATGAAGAAGAAACCCAAGAGGTACTTGAATTGGACAGAAAGCTCTATGATTACATGACTCCCTATGTTGCCAAAAATCCTCGAGCAACATATTATAACTGCAAGGATCTGGATATCGGAAGAAATAACTATGGTAATAACTACACAAGCGTCAAAGAAGCCAGTGTTTGGGGAAAAAAATATTTCAAGAACAATTTCTACAGGCTGGTTGATGTCAAAACTAAGGTGGATCCTGGTAATTTCTTTAGAAATGAACAAAGCATCCCACCGAGAGTACATCGTGGTATTAAAAAGAAACATCACCAATAGGATCTGGATTCTCTTATAATTTGATATTGTACCGACAAAAATAGTTTTTATATGTCTAATAATGTGGGCAGTACAAAGCTTCACTTTTGATATACCTTCATCATGTATCAACTACACCTCGTAATGCAGGTCGGATACATGTGATTGAATTGCTAAATAATTTCTGATTTGTATGGATTCGCGGCTTGATATGGTAGTAATAAAAGCATCTTTAAAAACCATTTCAAAGATAAACTAATTTGACTTTTTTATTTGTTTGTTCGTTTGTTTGTTCTGTTTTGTTTTTTTTATTGGTCAACCTCCGCGAGCTAGGGAGCTTTACTGGACTAATTAGTTAATTAATTCCTTTTAATTTATAGTTTGAATAAATTGCAATTTGGAGGTTCGCTTTCCAATTTCCATCCTTTTTTAAAAAAAAAAACATGCATAATATGTTTGTGATGGCGGAAGTTGTTGAAAAAAAATAATAAACTTGTTTACAAAATAATAAGGTGTTGAGTTGTACATGGCCCTCCATTATCATGCTCCATCATCATGCTTCATCATCATGGGTCTACAATATTGAGTGGAGGCTAGCTTTACACATTTGATGCCATTAAAGGATCCCTTTAGAGCATGTTAGGTGGGTGGAATATGTTTGGTGTTATGATGAAAGGTTAGTGGAATGTGCTAGGTGATGTATATTGTTATGATTATGTTTGTGTTGTATTCACTATAAATACCTATGCTATTGTGTTGTGAGATATAAGTCTAAGAGCAAGAAAGAATAAGAAGCATAACAAAGCTCTTAAGAGGAATTTGTAAGAGTGTGTGAATTGTTCTTGTAATGTTCTTGAGCTTTCTCTAATAAGCTTTGTGTTTAATCTTTCAAATTCTCCAACAAAGTGGTATCAGAGCAAGGTTTGGAGGATAAAATAGTCGTGTATCATATCAAATCGAAGCTCTTGACGAGACGAACGCAACGCCACAAGAATCAGCCTAATCGGAGTTCGGACGAGCCCGGAATAACCATCGGAAGTTTGCTGTCCAGAAACTAAGTTGACTCACCGAGTTGACCAAAGTTGACCCGAGACCTCCCAAAGGTTTTTCGACGTTCCGGATTCATTCGTGCATTCAGAATCTCCAAATTCTCACCCGATTTGTGAGATATGGCAAATGGTGGTATGATATCATTTCAAGTTCCACAATTGAAAGGGAGCAAATTTGATAATTGGAGCATTAAAATGAAGGCTCTATTGGGTGCACACGATGTGTGGGATGTCGTAGAGAAGAGATTTATAGTACCAGAAAATGAAGGTATTTTAACTGCAGTACAAAAGGAGAATTTGAAAGACTTAAAGAAGAAAGAGAACAAAGCAAAGTATCTCATCTTTCAATCATTAGATGAAGATGCTTTTGAAAAGATCGCTGGTGCAACATCCTCAAAGGAAGCGTGAGAGAAGTTAGAAACATCTTACAAAGGAGCGGAAGAAGTTAAGAAACTCCGTCTTCAAACACTAAGAGGTGAATTTGAGTCCTTACACATGAAAGTATCAGAATCAATTTTTGATTACTTTACTAGAGTTGTGATCATGCTAATGAATTAAAAAGAAATGGTGAAGAGTTGAGAGAGCTAAGGATTATTGAGAAAATACTTTGATCAGTAGATTCCAAGTTTGACCTCATTGTAGTAACAATAGAGGAGACTAAAGATTTGGAGACTATGACGATCGAGCAACTTCAAGGAAGGTTGCAAGCTTATGAAGAAAACTAAAGAAGAATCAAGGGATCAAGAACAACTCTTCAAGATGGAAATCAATCCAAAGAAAAGAGAAGAAAGCTTCAAAGAATGATGAAGGCACTATGTCCGAGGAAGAGGCCGAGGACGAGGTAGAAGTCGTGGTCATGGACGAGGCTAGAATTTCAACAACAAAAACTCCTTCAATAATGAAAGAGGAGAAAGCTCAAACAGAGGGCGAGGAAGAAACAATCCACGATCGAGGTATGAAAAATCTCAAGTGCAAGTGCTATAATTGTCAAAATTTGGGCATTATGCTCGTAATGCGTAATTCCAAGCAACATAGTAGATGAGAAAGTGAATTATGTCAAGAGAAGAATGATGAAGATGGCACACTTTCACTAGCACGTAATGACAACAATGGAGGTCAAGCAAATACTTGGTATCTTGACACAGGTGCTAGCAATCACATGAGCTGAAATGAAGCATGTTTGTGGAGATGAATGAATCAGTGAATGGTAGCGTCGCTTTTGGAGATGATTCAAAAGTACCAGTGAAGGGAAAAGGTAACATCCTTTTTCGCATAAAAGATGGTAGCCACCAACTAATTTCAAATGTTTACTATGTGCCCAATATGAAAAGCAACATTCTAAGTTTAGGTCAACTTTTAGAAAAATGCTATAATATTCATCTTAAAGATTATAGTCTTTTTTTAAGAGATGACAAAGGAAACCTAATTACAAAAGTGAAAATGTCGAAGAATAGAATGTTTCCTTTAAATATTCAGAATGATGTTGCAAAGTGTCTCAAGGCTTGTCATAAAGATCCAACCTGGATTTGGCATCTTCGATATGGACATCTCAACCTTGGTGGACTAGAGCTACTATCAAGAAAGAACATGGTGAAAGGTCTACCTTCAATCAATCATCCCAATCAAGTTTGTGAAGGATGTTTATTTGGCAAGCAATTTAGAAAGAGTTTTCCAAAGGAGTCAAACTCAAGAGCTCGGAAGCCACTCGAGCTTATTCATACTGATGTGTGCGGTCCATTCAAGCCAACCTCTCTTGGTAAAAGTAATTACTTCCTTCTTTTCATAGATGATTTTTCAAGAAAAACTTGAGTGTATTTTTTAAAGCAGAAATCATAAGTTTTTGAAGTTTTCAAGATGTTCAAAGTCTGCAGTGGAGAAAGAAAGTGGATACCAAATCAAGGCCATGAGATCTGATCGAGGTGGAGAGTTCACTTCCAAAGAATTTATGAAGTTTTGTGACGAAAATGGAATACGACGCCCTTTGACAGTTCCAAGATCCCCCCAACAAAATGGCGTTGCAGAAAGAAAGAACAGAACTATCCTCGACATGGCGAGAAGTATGCTCAAGAGCAAAAGACTACCTAAAGAATTTTGGATCAAGTCGTTGCTTGTGCAATCTATTTATCCAACCGATCTCCAACAAGAAATGTGCGGGCAAGACAATCGCAAGAAGCATGGAGTGGAAGAAAGCTCGGCATAACCCATTTGAGAGTTTTTGGAAGCATTGCCCATGTATATGTACCAGACGAGAGAAGAGCTAAGCTGGATGATAAAAGTGAGAAGTTCATCTTCATCAGCTATGACATCAATTCTAAAGGATACAAGTTGTACAATCCGGACAACGGAAAGATCGTGATTAGCCGAGATGTAATCTTTGAGGAAGAAGGAGAATGGGATTTTGGCTCTCATGTGGATGATTTTTTTTTCCTTTTGAAGAAAATGAATAAACAATGAAGGAGCAAGTAGTAGAAGAACAACAAGTGCTTAGGTTAGTCCACCTATCTCACCAAAGATCAACCACACATGGAGATTCACCACCATCTTTCTTAAATGAAAGAACTGAAGAACGCACGAGGAGTCTTCAAGATCTCTATGAGGTAACTGAGAGACATGATAATCTCACTCTATTTTGCCTCTTTGCTGATTGTGAGCCAGTTTACTTTGAAGAAGCTGTACAAGATGAAAAATGGAGAATCGCAATGGATGAAGAAATCAAAGCCATAGTGAAGAATGACACTTGGGAACTTACTACACTTCCCAAAGGTCACAAAGCCATCGGTGTCAAATGGGTTTACAAGACGAAGAGAAATGTCAAGGGTGAGATTGAAAGGCACAAGGCGAGGTTAGTTGCAAAAGGCTATAGTCAAAAGTCGGCATCGACTATGATGAGGTATTTGCTCTCGTGAGTCTGAATGGAAACTATAAGACTAATCATTTCTTTAGCAGCCCAAAACAGATGGAAGATTCATTAAATGGATGTAAAGTCCGCTTTCTTAAATGGATTTCTCAAAGAAGAAGTCTACATCAAACGACCATTAGGCTATGTGGTGGAAGGATATGAAGACAAAGTTTTGAGATCGAAGAAGGCACTTTATGGGTTAAAGCAAGCACCAAGGGCATGGAATAGTAGAATCGACAAATATTTCAAAGAGAATGGCTTCACCAAATGCCCACATGAACATGCTCTCTACGCCAAAGTCAAAGATGGAGACATCTTGATTGTATGCCTGTACGTGGATGATCTCATTTTCACTGGAAGCAATCCAAACTTATTTGAAGAGTTTATGAGAGTGATGGTGAAAGAGTTCGAGATGACTGACATTGGACTAATGGCATACTACCGGGCATTGAAGTCAAGCAAAAGGAAGAAGGTATATTCATTTCCCAAGAATGCTATGCAAGGGAAATACTCAGAAGTTCAAGATGCGTGATTGCAAGCCCGTAAGTACGCCCAATGGAATCGCGAGTCAAATTGTCCAAACATGACGAAGAAGAAAGAGTTGATCCAACTTTTTCAAGAGCCTTGTTGGAAGTTTCATGCTACTTGACATGTACGAGGCCGGACATTCTCTATGTCGTTGGGCTCATTAGTCGTTATATGGAGAATCCAACAATCACCTATTTTAAAACTGCAAAAAGAATCATTCGCTATATAAAAGGTACAATTGATTTTGACTTATTATACTTATTCTCTGATGATTACAAGCTTGTTGGATATAGCGATAGCGATTGGAGTGGAGATTTAGATGATCGAAAGAGTACCTCTGGATTTGTATTCTTCACGGGAAACACTGCTTTCACGTGGATGTCAAAGAAGCATCCAATTGTCACACTTTCCACCGTGAAGTCGAGTATGTAATGCTACTTCGTGTGTTTGCCATGCAATTTGGCTAAGAAATTTGTTGAAGGAGTTGGGTTTGTTCCAAATAGATCCAACTGAGATCTTTGTCGACAACAAGTCTGCAATTGCCTTATCAAAGAATCCAGTCTTCCATGATCGAAGTAAGCATATTGACACTCGCTACCATTTCATAAGGGAGTGTATTGAAAGAAATGATGTACAAATAAAGTATGTCAAATCTCAATATCAAGCAGCTGATATATTTACTAAGCCGTTGAAACAAGAAGATTTTTTCAGATTGAGAAATTCATTGGGTGTTATGAAACAATTGGCTGTGGAAATCAAAGAAATTAACGGCGAAAGTGAAGGAGAACAAGTACAAGTACGAAAAAGAAGATTAAATGCATATTCTTACAGGACATTGTTCAATCAAAATAAGAAGAATAAAGCCAAAGAACAAGTTGGTGATAATTTCACTAAACTCCTCGAGCAAGAAGACTTAGGGCCACAGAAACAAGTTTAAGGGGGAGTGTTGAAAAAAAATAATAAACTTGTTTACAAAATAATAAGGTGTTGAGTTGTACATGGCCCTCCATTATCATGCTCCATCAGCATGCTTCATCATCATGGGTCTACAATATTGAGTAGAGGCTAGCTTTACACATTTGATGCCATTAAAGGATTCCTTTAGAGCATGTTAGGTGGGTGGAATATGTTTGGTGTTATGATGAAAGGTTAGTGGAATGTGCTAGGTGATGTGGATTGTTATGATTATGTTTGTGTTGTATTCACTATAAATACCTATGCTATTGTGTTGTGAGATATAAGTCTAAGAGCAAGAAAGAATAAGAAGCATAACAAAGCTCTTAAGAGGAATTTGTAAGAGTGTGTGAATTGTTCTTGTAATGTTCTTGAGCTTTCTCTAATAAGCTTTGTGTTTAATCTTTCAAATTCTCCAACAGAAGTCGCGATTGAAAATTTATCTACTTCAAGAATATATATATTTATATATATTAACTCTTTTTTTCCACTATGTATTGGACGCCAATTATCAACATAAAGGTTAATTTTCAAAGATATCAAATTTCTTTGATCAAAAACAATTTTAGGTTCAAGTAAAGAAATCATAATTTTTTGGACTTTTTTAATGCTATATCCGAATTGGCGAATTGTATAGAGCAGATACCGTTAAAAATAAGAAAAGAATGTTGTTTCTAATTATTTGGAAAACGTAATATCTTGGATTTATAGAAGATTTTAATAAATAAAAAGAATATATCAAAGCACCAATTTAGAATTTTAATTTGATGTGCAGAATATATTCTACTATAGAAAATGAAAATGCCAAATGGTCCGCAAAAATGTAGATAGTTTAAAGCTCAGTAAAGTACTCCATGCGTCTTGCTTTTCATTGACCCGAATTTGGAGGAGGCGAATTCCGCAAGCACAGAGAAGACTTTTTCAGACCCAAATTAGCCAAGAAATTTGCTCCCGATTGCCTCCTTGGAAACAAAGAAAGAAGCAAAAAAAACCAAGACATCCATCCGAAAATCACGAAAAATTTACAAGAAGTTGGTGGTCCCGTGATTTTTATCCACATATAGCTAAGTTTCCTTCAAAACATATAAAAATGAACGTTCAAATCTCAGGCTTAGAACAAGCCTTTAGTCCCAAGAATTTCTTGTCCAAAATCATTGGAATATGAAATTGAGTACTAGTATCAATACAAGCGAAGATGGTGTTAATTATACAATTTTGGTGTATTAAAAAGAAGCTTCAAGCAACTAGAATCTTTTTCTGTATATTAAGCATGTCTTTTTAATAAAAATAAAGTCACAAATTACAAAAGACAAGAATATAAGATGAATAGGTCAATAGAGGTAGAGACATTGGCCAGAGAAATTATCAAGCCTTCTTCTCCAACTCCACATCACCTAAGAAATTTCAAGCTATCCCTTTTGGACCAGATCATTCCTGTAGAATATACAGCAGTAATTCTTTTCTATAGGGGTAACGGTGACACTCATCACCACTCGCATATGTCCCAACATCTAAAGCAATCACTATCTGCAACTCTCAAAATTTACTATCCATTTGCCGGCATTATCAAAGATCACATCTTAGTTGAATGTAATGACAATGGAGTTGAGTATGTCGAAGCTCAGGCCAATTGCCTATTATCTGACATTCTTCTACAACCTGATCAAAAGTTTATGCGGAAGTTTCTTCCTATCGAGATAGAATCCCCAAAAGCAGGCTCAGCTCCTCTACTACTTGTTAAAGTTACATTTTTCAAATGCGGGGGAGTGGCAATTGGAAATTGCCTTTCACACAAGATCGGAGATGGATGCACGACAAGCACAGTCATCAACAGTTGGGCTGCCACGGCTCGCGGTTCAGGCAAGACTTCGGAGAACATCCCTGAGTACAATGCAGCATCATTTTTTCCTCCAGATGATTCCTTGAAGCCCTACATGGACGTGATTGGAACAAATTACATAACAAAGAGGTTTGTGTTCGATGCTTCAAATATTGCTGCACTTAGGACCAAAGGTGCCAGTGCAAGCGTGCCAAAGCCAACGCGTGTGGAAGCTGTCGCGGCACTAATTTGGAAATGCACAATAGCTGCTTCAAGATCAATCCGAGGATTTCCAAGGTTATCTTTAACAGTGCACTCAATGAATTTACGAAAGATGGTTATGCAGACATTGCCAGATGTGTGTGTGGGCAATTTTGTTGGGGACTATTATGCGCAAACGATGGAAAACGAGATAGAATTACAGGACCTAGTTTGTCTACTTAGAAAAGGAAAGGATGAATTCTCTAGAAACGGATTGCAGGCTATTTTGGAGAAGAAGAGTCTCGCAATCAACAGGGTGGAAGGAGATGAAATCGATTACTATATGTACTCGGACCTAAGTAGACTGCCAAAATACGAGACAGATTTCGGATGGGGAAAGCCCATATGGGTGACAATTCCTAACTATATGCACAACATGGTTATGTTGTTGGGCACAAGAGATGATAAGGGCATGGAAGCGTTGGTGAGTTTGAGCAAAGAAGATATGGCCTTGTTTGAACATGACAAAGAGCTGCTTGCATTTGCTGCTTCTAATCCAAGTGTCTTGCCTACAACGAATCAGAGGCCAGGGTTGCTATCGGATCTATGAGATATATGTTTTAAATGACCATTTTTTTTATTAACTTGAGTATTCCATTAAGTATCCAAACTTAACAAACATAACATTATTATTATTTTCTTTAATGTACAACCCCAACATCAGGATTCTCGAATGTATATCATAGCATTATGTATATGTTTAGTTTTCTTATTTGTCATTTTGTAACTTTTATAGAAATGCTGATTTATAATATTATCAATAAAAACTGAAATATGAAGTTCCTTTCTTATCATCTCCAAGACTCTTTAACAACAATAATTATAAAACGAAAAATTTTGAAGTAACTTCATAAATAAGGAAAACCTAAATGAAAGTGATAGTAAAACTTGTTATAGAGTTTTTTGAGGAGAGAATTTTTCAATTACAGAATTATTATTAATACAAGTTTTACAAGTAAAATTTTTTAAAATAAAAAAATTAAAAATTATTCCTTGATTGTGCATGAGAGTTTTTAATAAAAAATGAGTAATCAGTTTAGTTTGTGTGTTCTCAAAGAAAGTTATGAGAGAAATAAAATAGTGGTATGTTAAGCAATTTAATTCTTCAAGAAATATCTGCAACCTTTATTAATTCTTGAAAGTTTAAAATTTGAGGCCCTCCCAATACTGGCAAAATAGCTCTGTGGGCCTAGATTGTACGCATGCACGTCAACAACCTGTGAATTGTTGGTAATGAATTCGTACACCTAAACTTGATAGCAACATATTTCCCTTGTTATTCATGTTATATGTCTCTTAAATCACCTTAAGAGATTTTATCTGTTAAATTAAGTTAAGATATTTTATCCGTTAAATTAAGTAGTACCCATAAATTAGTACGTGACAAGTCTTGATCCTATGAAACTTAATAGTAAATCAATATGTGACGAGCATTAAAAGGGGCACAAAAATCATTAAAAGATATAACTGAATTACAACAAAATTTTATCATGAGTTGTTAAAATACATCATAGATTCGTATAATCCGAAGACAATTTTACCTAGCAAACTTTTTTCTTCGACTTTGGCCTTTGCCGTTTGAAAATAAATGAGCCCTGCTCACTTCTCACAAAAGTCAGAACCTAACTCTGTTGCAATTTAAAGAAGCCACCAGTCCAGGCACCAACGCGGTTCTCAACTGCATTTAGGTATATAATTAAGTAAATAATTAACAATTAATATTCAACCACTCCACTATCCGTGCCACCGATCATCCGATAATTCGGTCAATTAAAACAAGTTTGCACTCAATATCTTTAATATTTTGTTTCTTGCACTAAATGGGTATTTTATTTACTCTATATGTATATTTATAGACACACATAGAATTGGAGAGTTAAGATGCATTACTCTGATGAATAAGTTTCTTTTTTTAATTTGATAATAAATTTCTCTCATATGGTCGAGGATACTAAAACAAAAATGTTAATAAGCAAATCCGTGCATTTTTAAATATTGTATTCTAAATTGCATCTTAAATAATGTGGAGTGTGACTGAGTTTCATCAAGTGATGATTAAATAATGTAATATTGTAACTTGTGATTCGTGATCATCTAGTTAATAAATAGGCATGTTATCTGAAACCTCAATTAAATAAAGTTTTATGAAACAATTTAAGATCTCAGTATATTACTATTTGTTTAAAATATAATGGTCACATTGATTAACAATGACTTGTTAATTCTTTGAACGGAGATTACCCTCTCTAAAAAAAACATTTATTTATTTCTAATTATGAATCATAAAACTTATAAACATCATGAAAACAGTTGATATATCCGTCAACATGTGTTTGTAAGTATATATAAATTAAAAAATTGGCCCTTCTTTAATTTGTACCTTTCTTTCTTTCCTTTTTGTAATATTACATTAGAGAGCTCAATACAATTAGTGATAAATATAGCCTAATATATTTATCAACACCTGAAGTGTAATTTAATGTCATTCGCGATGTATCAAAATTAAAGTCCAATTAAAAAATCTGAAATTAGAAAATATATTTAAATTAGAAAATATAAAAAATCTGGAATTAGAAAATGACTTGAAATTAGAAAATATAAAGTTTAAAAAACCTTAAACTTAACCGTGTTGAAAAAAAAAATAATAAACTTGTTTACAAAATAATAAGGTGTTGAGTTATACATGGCCCTCCATTATCATGCTTCATCATCATGCTTCATCATCATGGGTCTACAATGTTGAGTGGAGGCTAGCTTTACACATTTGATGCCATTAAAGGATTCCTTTAGAGCATGTTAGGTGAGTGGAATATGTTTAGTGTTATGATGAAAGGTTAGTGGAATGTGCTAGGTGATGTGTATTGTTATGATTATGTTTGTGTTGTATTCACTATAAATACCTATGCTATTGTGTTGTGAGATATAAGTCTAAGAGTAACAGAGTATAGGAAGTATAACAAAGCCCTTGAGAGTGATTTGTGAGAGTGTGTGAATTGTTCTTGTAATGTTCTTAAACTTTTCTTAATAAACTTTGTGTTTCATCCTTCAAATTCTCCAACAAAGTGGTATCAGAGCAAGGTTTGGAGGATAAAATAGTCGTGTAGCATATCAAATCGAAGCTCTCGATGAGACGAACGCAACGCTGTAAGAATCAGCCTAATCGGAGTTCGGATGAGCCCGGAATAGCCATCATAAGTTTGCTGTCCAGAAACTAAGTTGACTCACCGAGTTGACCAAAGTTGACCCGAGACCTCCCAAAGGTTTTTCGACGTTCCAGATTCATTCGTGCATTCAGAATCTCCAAATTCTCACCCGATTTGTGAGATATGGCAAATTGTGGTATGATGTCATTTCAAGTTCCACAATTGAAAGGGAGCAAATTTGACAATTGGAGTATCAAAATGAAGGCTCTATTGGGTGCACACGATGTGTGGGATGTCGTGGAGAAGGGCTTTATAGTACCAGAAAATGAAGGTACTTCAACTGCGGCACAAAAGGAGAATTTGAAAGACTTAAAGAAGAAAGAGAACAAAGCAAAGTATCTCATCTTTCAATCATTAGATGAAGATGCTTTTGAAAAGATCGCTGGTGCAACATCCTCAAAGGAAGCGTGGGAGAAGTTAGAAACCTCTTACAAATGAGCGGAACAAGTTAAGAAAGTTCGTCTTCAAACACTAAGAGGTGAATTTGAGTCCTTACACATGAAAGTATCGGAATCAATTTTGATTAATTTACTAGAGTTGTGGATCATGCTAATGAATTAAAAAGAAATGGTGAAGAGTTGAGAGAGCTAAGGATTATTGAGAAAATACTTGATCGATAGATTCCAAGTTTGACCTCATTGTAGTAACAATAGAGGAGACTAAAGATTTGGAGGCTATGACGATCGAGCAACTTCAAGGAAGGTTGCAAGCTTATGAAGAAAAACCAAGAAGAAGCAAGGATCGAAGAACAACTCTTCAAGATGGAAATCAATTCAAAGAAAAGAGAAGAAAGCTTCAAGAACGATAGAAGGAACTATGTCCGAGGAAGAGGCCGAGGACGAGGTAGAGGTCCTGGTCATGGACGAGGCTGGAATTTCAACAACAAAAACTCCTTCAATAATGAAAGAGGAGAAAGCTCAAACAGAGGACGAGGAAGAAACAATCCAAGATCGAGGTATGAAAAATCTCAAGTGCAGTGCTATAATTGTCAAAAATTTGGGCATTATGCTTCAGAATGCAGAATTCCAAGCAACATAGTAGATGAGAAAGTGAATTATGTTGAAGAGAAGAATGATGGAGATGGCACACTTTTACTAGTACGTAATGACAATAATGGAGGTCAAGAAAATACTTGGTATCTTGACACAGGTGCTAGCAATCGTATGAGCGGAAACAAAAGCATGTTTGTGGAGATGAATGAATCAGTGAATGGTAGCGTCGCTTTTGGAGATGATTCAAAAGTACCAGTGAAGGGAAAAGGTAACATCCTTTTTCGCATAAAAGATGGTAGCCACCAACTAATTTCAAATGTTTACTATGTGCCCAATATGAAAAGCAACATTCTAAGTTTAGGTCAACTTTTAGAAAAAGGCTATGATATTCATCTTAAAGATTATAGTCTTTTTTTAAGAGATGACAAAGGAAACCTAATTACAAAAGTGAAAATGTCGAAGAATAGAATGTTTCCTTTAAATATTCAGAATGATGTTGCAAAGTGTCTCAAGGCTTGTCATAAAGATCCAACCTGGATTTGGCATCTTCGATATGGACATCTCAATTTTGGTGGACTAGAGCTACTATCAAGAAAGAACATGGTGAAAGGTCTACCTTCAATCAATCATCCCAATCAAGTTTGTGAAGGATGTTTACTTGGCAAGCAATTTAGAAAGAGTTTTCCAAAGGAGTCAAACTCAAGAGCTCGGAAGCCACTCGAGCTTATTCATACTCGATGTATGCGGTTCATTCAAGCCAACCTCTCTTGGTAAAAGTAACTACTTCCTTCTTTTCATAGATGACTTTTCAAGAAAAACTTGGGTGTATTTTTAAAGCGTAAATCGAAGTTTTGAAGTTTTCAAGAAGTTCAAAGCTGCAGTGGAGAAAGAAAGTGGATACCAAATCAAGGCCATGAGATCTGATCAAGGTGGAGAGTTCACGTCCAAAGAATTTATGAAGTTTTATGACGAAAATGGAATACGACGCCCTTTGACAGTTCCAAGATCCCCCCAACAAAATGGTATTGTAGAAAGAAAGAACAGAACTATCCTCGACATGGCGAGAAGTATGCTCAAGAGCAAAAGACTACCCAAAGAATTTTGGGCTGAAGCTGTTGCTTGTGCAATCTATTTATCCAACCGATCTCCAACAAGAAATGTGTGGGGCAAGACACCGCAAGAAGCATGGAGTGGAAGAAAGCCTGGCATAACCCATCTGAGAGTTTGTGGAAGCATTGCCGATGTACATGTACCAGATGAGAGAAGAGCCAAGCTGGATGATAAAAGTGAGAAGTTGATCTTCATCGGCTATGACATCAATTCTAAAGGATACAAGTTGTGCAATCCAGCAACGGAAAGATCGTGATTAGCCGAGATGTAATCTTTGAGGAAGAAGGAGAATGGGATTTTGGCTCTCATGTGGATGACTTCAATTTTTTTCCTTTTGAAGAAAATGAACAGAAAATGAAGAAGCAAGTAGTAGAAGAATAACAAGAGCCGATTAGTCCACCTATCTCACCAGCATCAACCACACATGGAGATTCACCACCATCTTTCTTAAGTGAAAGAACTGAAGAACGCACGAGGAGTCTTCAAGATCTCTATGAGGTAACTGAGAGACATGATAATCTCACTCTATTTTGCCTCTTTGCTGATTGTGAGCCAGTTTACTTCGAAGAAGCTGTACAAGATGAAAAATGGAGAATCACAATGGATGAAGAAATCAAAGGCATAGTGAAGAATGACACTTGGGAACTTACTACACTTCCCAAAGGTCACAAAGCCATCGGTGTCAAATGGGTTTACAAGACGAAGAGAAATGTCAAGGGTGAGATTGAAAGGCACAAGGCGAGGTTAGTTGCAAAAGGCTATAGTCAAAAAACTGGCATCGAATGGAAACTATAAGACTAATCATTTCTTTAGCAGCCCAAAAACAGTGGAAGATTCATCAAATGGATGTAAAGTCTGCTTTCTTAAATGGATTTCTCAAAGAAGAAGTCTACATCAAACAGCCATTGGGCTATGTGGTGGAAGGATATGAAGACAAAGTTCTGAGATTAAAGAAGGTACTTTATGGGTTAAAGCAAGCACCAAGGGCATGGAATAGCAGAATCGACAAATATTTCAAAGAGAATGGCTTCACCAAATGCCCACATGAACATGCTCTCTACGTCAAAGTCAAAGATGGAGACATCTTGATTGTATGCCTGTACGTGGATGATCTCATTTTCACCGGAAGCAATCCAAAGTTATTTGAAGAGTTTATGAGAGTGATGGTGAAAGAGTTCGAGATGACTCGACATTGGACTAATGGCATACTACTCGGGCATTAAGTCAGCAAAGGAAGAAGGCATATTCATTTCCCAAGAATGCTATGCAAGGGAAATACTCAAGAAGTTCAAGATGCGTGATTGCAAGCCCGTAAGTACGCCAATGGAATGCGGAGTCAAATTGTCCAAACATGACGAAGAAGAAAGAGTTGATCCAACTTTTTTCAAGAGCCTTGTTGGAAGTTTGCGTTACTTGACATGTACGAGGCCAGACATTCTCTATGTTGTTGGGCTCATTAGTCGCTATATAGAGAATCCAACAATCACTCATTTTAAAGCTGCAAAAAGAATTATTCGCTATATAAAAGGTACAATTGATTTTAGCTTATTATACTCATTCTCTGATGATTACAAGCTTGTTGGATATAGCGATAGCGATTGGAGTGGAGATTTAGATGATCGAAAGAGTACCTCCGGATTTGTATTCTTCATGGGAAACACTCGCTTTCACGTAGATGTCAAAGAAGCGACCAATTGTCACACTTTCCACCGTGAAGTCGAGTATGTAGTGCTACTTCAGGTGTTTGCCATGTAATTTGGCTAAGAAATTTGTTGAAGGAGTTGGGTTTGCTCCAAATAGATCCAATTAAGATCTTTGTCGACAATAAGTCTGCAATTGCCTTATCAAAGAATCCAGTCTTCCATGATCGAAGTAAGCATATTGACACTCGCTACCATTTCGTAAGGGAATGTATTGAAAGAAAGGATGTGCAAATAAAGTATGTCAAATCTCAAGATCAAGCAGCTGATATATTTACTAAGCCATTGAAACAAGAAGATTTTATCAGATTAAGAAATTCATTGGGTGTTATGAAACAATTGGTTGTGGAAATCAAAGAAATTAACGGCAAAAGTGAAGGAGAACAAGTACAAGTACGAAAAAGAAGATTAAATGCATATTCTTACAGGGCATTGTTCAATCAAAATAAGAAGAATAAAGCCAAAGAACAAGTTGGTGATAATTTCACTAAACTCCTCGAGCAAGAAGACGGGTCACAGAAACAAGTTTAAGGGGGAGTGTTGAAAAAAAAATAATAAACTTGTTTACAAAATAATAAGGTGTTGAGTTATACATGGCCCTCCATTATCATGCTTCTTTATCATGCTTCATCATCATGGGTCTACAATGTTGAGTGGAGGCTAGCTTTACACATTTGATGCCATTAAAGGATTCCTTTAAATTTAGAGCATGTTAGGTGAGTGGAATATGTTTGGTGTTATGATGAAAGGTTAGTGGAATGTGCTAGGTGATGTGTATTGTTATGATTATGTTTGTGTTGTATTCACTATAAATACCTATGCTATTGTGTTGTGAGATATAAGTCTAAGAGTAAGAGAGAATAGGAAGTATAACAAAGCCCTTGAGAGTGATTTGTGAGAGTGTGTGAATTGTTCTTGTAATGTTCTTAAATTTTTCTTAATAAACTTTGT